>JABFEA020000054.1:6565842-6575935 GCA_019775915.2 Cyphomyrus plagiostoma
TATAAGACATCATTTTTGCCAGTATATCCCCTCCAATCCCCCCCCCCCCCCCCCCCACGGCTCTTTCTGGAAGCTTCTTCTCAGATGATGTCATGCTCATTAATTCTGTTCATCATGCTAGAAGACCTGGTTCAAGGGGATTCAAAAATTCTAGGCTGGAACAGCTCTTCTGGGCAAAGAAAACATGCCCAGATAATGGAGATTACATTCCTCTTGGTAAGTCTGTAATCCACAAATAACAAAAAAGGGAACAAAACAAAAGGGATTCATGTTTTAGTCCAGTTCTAAAGAGGCAATACAGCAATGAAAATTTATGTATTAAGTGATGACAGAGCAATGAAAATCGAGCTTTGTATACACACTGCGGCACATTTTACAGTTTTTCATTTCGGATCACATTCAACTGTGGATAACTGAAACCGTGGATGGTGGTTTTCTACTGTATGTCCAGTGTGGCCATGTTGGATTAGACAGGAACAATCTTGTGAAAATGATCCACCAATCAGAATTCACCAGAGCCCTCCCTCAGAGCCCTGTGACGGGTGAATATAATACTTTGCATTTCAGGGCTTCTTTCATGTCAGGTGCGGCACCACTGAAATACTGAAACACAAAAGAATCAATAAAACCAGCAAAAAAAATTAATATAGGAAAAAATTCTCAGATTTACAGATATATTGCCAAATTTCACAATATATCTATTTATGCACGCATTTATTTATTTAATCAAATCTGAATAATCCCTCCATAGTCAGATACGGCTGGTACACTGCAATGGAAATGGAACGGTTCCCAGTGGCAGTGGAAAAGCACCATATATCATTGGAAACAAAGCAGCACTTCGCTTTAATGCTTTCCACAGCGTCAAAGCCTGGGAGAATTATTCCCGAATCACCAAAACATCTTCATGGGCTTTGTCCTACATAACCCACCTTGATGGTCTTGCCAGGCATGGGAACAGCATCATTTTCAGGACCGGGTATGATGTAGGTATACCCAGACAGGACCACCAACATTGACCGCCAACATACATGGCAGGGATGCGGAAAGTGTCAATCCTCAGTGTCAATCCTTCTCCCAGTTGGTGCTGGGTATTAGGGGTGGATCGCACAGGAGGACAGCAAGTTCCTCAAATTATACTGTAGCTCCTGTTTGAACACATATTCCCAGAACCTCTCCAGTTGGTTGATGTAACTTAAGTCCCGCATGCCTAAAATTCCTTTTCCATCCTCTCCCTGACCGTGATCTGATGCGTTTAGGACCAACACAACCATGCTGGCGATTATGAATGAAGTTGCAGCGTTTCCGGCAAACCTTGCTTTCAAGCACTCTATCCCGAGATCAAGCACCACAGTGCTTGTTATTTTTTTGGGGAGGGGGCTTGTACTAGTACAGCATTGGCACCTTGGAGGACCATGACTCATAAGCTGCTGCATCTACAACTTTATCCTCATTAACCCTCAATAATTTCATCTCCCTTTACTTGGAATAAATAGGGTTGGCTAGATAGTGGCCTGGATCAATGGGATGACACCTCAAATGACCTTGTATCAGTGTTTCCCAATCTGGTCCTCAGGGACCCACAAAACAGTCCACATTTTTGTTCCATCCCAGCTCGCAAACAAGTGGACAATCTGGCAGGGAGCTGAGAGGAAGCATAAACATGGACCGATTGTGGGTCCCTGAGAACTGGATTGTGAAACACTGCCTTACAGAAACGCCCGTGCTCCTTCAGCACTGATGGTGTGTGTTCATGGTTAAGTCTTTGTTAAAAATTTTGAAGTATGATCTGTCCCTCATACAATTACTATTGTAAGGCTCCTGGATGTCCTTTAATGTTTTCCCAGCAGTTTTTTGGTGTAAATGAGAACGTAGCTCTGGAACGTTCCAGTAAATGTCTGGAGGCATATCATAAAAGGGTTGAGGTTTAGCGGGGGTCAGCATGACGCCATATCTGAAGGTAACTCCCAGCCAACAAAATGGGGTTATGGGAAGGGATGATGAGCCAGTGTCTGAATATGTATTAACCTTGTTGAGAAATTTGGACCACTGCCTTTGTGGTCTCTATTTTCTTTTTTGATGGTGTAGATGAAATGCATGTACATTTTTTTAATGCAAAGCAAATTATGATACCTGTGTCCTTTTCTTGCATGTGATAACTGGTATAAACCCAAGTAATAAGGCTGTTTATTTTGAAATACAGAAATTGACACGACAAATACAAAGGGACATAAATTAAATCTCCATGACTGGTTCTGGACAAAATAAGCATGTACAACATTTCTTGGTTTTCTAAACCAATTACCTTAGTGGTATGACAATGAAATGTCATGGCAGGTGAGATTTCAGGTGCTCTTTCACCCGGGCAGGTGAGATTTCAGGTGTTCCTTCAGCTGAGCAGGTGAGATTTCAGGTGCTCTTTCAACTGCGGGATGGTCGACATCTCCTTATGGCACTGGTGACACCGCAGCGGTAGCTTCAGTAACTCACCAGAACCATCCTTCACCGATATATGGCCGTCTTTTTCCAGCATTTCTATGACAGCTGTTTCGGAAAATTGTTTGCAAATCATATACGCATACTTTGGCTGGCAAAAACATGTATTATAAGTATTGTGGTAATCTGCACTCAAATGTATTCTCCATTTAAATTCCATCATGAAGTTTATTGAAGTAATTACTACTAGCCATATCAGCATAGGCAAATGGAAATACTGAAATGATTACCTTATTATACGTTTGTCTGTCAGTAAATACTGGATGGAATCACAACCTACCTTGTGATTCAATGAAGTAGTCTGTTGTAAAGGAATTCCAGTGTTTCTTATTTTTCAGGCATGGGGAGTCAAAATCTTGACTAATGACATGAAGGTGAACATGACTGAGGGGAGGAAAAACACAAACATTTCAAACACAGGCTGTACGCTTAAATCTGGACTTCAGTGAGCAGTCATATCCGCAGAGGGCCAGTGTGTATGCAGGTTTTTGGGATAATCTGTAGGTCAGCTGTTCAAACCCAGGTATAAAGACTCTTCAGCCAATCAGTGGTCCAATGAGTGATCTAATTAGGGGTTTGCAGCAAAAACCCACACACACAGCGGCCCTTTCTGGATAAGACTGTCCGGCCCTGTATTAGATAAACCTGAAGGTCCCAGAGATACATGTTTATTACTTTTCTCAAGCATGCAGTGTTTTCAGATAAATCAGAACCAAATAAGGCAATGAACAGTAATAACCTTCTGAAAGCTGTACCCCCCCCCCTTGTGGCCCAGTTAACCCCACCTGTCACCATTCCAATCCCCCTCACCTCATACTGGGAATGGCATGGTATCCCATTCGGAACTGCAGCTTGCCAGCGGCGGCGCATTGCTGCACCAGCCTCTCTGCCACTCGCTGCATATGCCGCAGCAGCGCGCTGTGCTCCGCCCGCACGGCCTTCAAGCTGCTTATGGACTCCCACGGTAAAACCAGCCAATGGTAGCGGGCCTTCGGGTACTTGTCCTTGATGACGACCACCTTCTCATCTTTGTACACCTGAAGTGGCGAAGAAAGGTGTGAATTTCAGATTTAGCAAAGCAGGGAATCACCATACAACACTGAAGGTGTATAAATGCTTATACCTGCATTTTGGGGTCTTGCATTGAAGTCTTCAGTCCCTGACTCCAATGACCTTTAGCCTCCTGATACATAAAATTAAAAAAAAAAAAAAAAAATCATTAAAAATTACTGCTTTTAAAACATCCATTAGGAACAATCTCAAAAGGTTCTGCCAATTCTTAGACCAAAGGGTAGTTTGGTTGGCAGTTAAATAAGCATCATTTCATTTCAGGGCAGTCTACACAATAAGGTTGCTCTAAGTACAAGTATCTGTTGGTTTCTGGTGGCTTGCAATGAAAGATATATCCTATGGCAATGTTTCTGAACCCGGTCCTCGGGGATCCCAGGAACTTCCATATTTTTGCTCTCCCCCCCCAGCTCCTTACCAGCAGCTGGGAGAGAGCAAAAACCTGGACTGTCCTGAGCACCGCGTTGGGAAACACTGTTTCATGAAACTAACACACCAGTGGCCTGTACTATGAAGCGGGGTTACTGGCTTATCAGGGTAACTTGATGGATTTAAGGTACCGCACTTTAAATAGACTTGATATATATTCGTTCACTTACATTTTGCCCATACTACCTTAAATCCGTCAAGTTCCCCCGAATAAACCAGTAACCCCGCTTTTTAGGACAGACCACTGCACAGTACCTAAAATGTTTTTTTTTAATTATTATTGGTGTGAAAAGAGTAAGAATCCACTGTGAACAAATCATGGCCCTTAGATGCTACCACTTCAGTTCAGGAGAGTCAGTAAGTTTCCCTTGTCCTTACGTACCGTCCTAGCGGCTTTAGTGACGCTGTCAGGCTGCTTTTTCAGGGGACTTCCAGTGGCGGCTCCTCCGCTTTTGCATTTATCAGTTGCCTTCACTTCATCATCAGCTCTAGACATCTTGTGTTTCTGGGTTCCCACGCCCACGTCCTCCTCGGGAGGCCTTTTGGAGCCTTGCCGTCTCTCGGGCTCACAGCCGGGGCTGGCCGTGTCCTCGGAGAACTCCACCGCGTAGGCGTACAGCCGATTGACGACGTGAAGCAGCTGCCCTGGCTTCAGCTTGGCTTCCTTGCCCTTGCCCACGACCACAGAGTCCACGCTGGTGGGGTTCACACCCAGCTGTGCAGAACCAGGACGAGGAGAAGGATGCCTACTGACTTTGAGGCTCAGGCCCATGTTACGACATATCTTTAATGTATCAGTAAATTTGGCAACGCCTTCACCTTCATAATGCCTTTATAATACTTTTGTAAAACATTCAGTGCACCTTCATAAAGCATTAATAGAACATTCATAAACAACACGTAATTATACCTTAACATCCTAAAATACCTTAACAGCTTTAACATACATTAATAACAAACATGATATGATTATTCGAGTATAATATTTTTAATGTATACTAAAGCTTTTAAGGTATACTTATATGCTGCTTATGAATATTCTATGAATGCATTATGAAGGTGCAGTCAATGTAAAGCGTCACCATAAATTTACATCCATCAGTCCATCTTCCAACTCCTCATTCCGAGCAGTGTCACAGGCAGAAGGCAGAACGGGATACCGTTATCGACACTTTACGACAAGTGCAGACTGTCCATCGGAAATTTCCCAGTGGCCCGATCTAATGTGGGCAAATCCACGTCAAAAAAATATCCGGGGGTGAGGCATTTGGCAACAAATTCTGGTTCTGTTTTTTGTTGCCAGTCTGCGCTGCTGTTCAACGATTGTCACCCCACCATGCCCCATGAGTATTTACCATGAACCCATCCATTAACCGCCCCCCGACCCAAAACAACTGACTCTCCCTTATACTACATAATTTCACTGTACATCATCAATGGACATATTCTACATTAAGGCAAAGTTATGCTCTGGGTGGTCTGGTTGCAGGATGCACTGCTGCTGATTTAGGGATGCCAATTAGTTTAAGTTCATGTACTGCAGAAGCAAATTGGAGCACCTGGAGGAAACTCACACAATAAAAGCAGAACAGGTGAACGTGGGAACTGAACTCTCAAGAAATATTAAGGTGACAAATTATCCACTAGTGGCAAAACTTGTGGAAACACCTAGCATGTTTGGCAGTAACCTTTAAGAATTACTACGCAGACACTGGCAGTGATGTTTATAAATAAAGAATGGTACAAATATCATATACTGGACAATAAGTAACTGGAATAAATCTCTGCGATCTCTAAAAATTGGACGCGTTTCCACGATTTTGGCCACTAGTGTATATCAGATGTGAACCTCAACCCGTTAAGCAATGGAAAAATAAAAGATTACCATGCATTCTTAAAACTATAAACACTGGCACGTGTAAAGAATCCCACCTGACCTTTGGTCAGTATTCATACCTGTTTCACATTTATGTAGCCCTTGTTGTAATCTGCTTTCAGCTCAACTGTTGGGACCCAAGTGAAGAGATTACTTTTGTTACTGCAAAGAAGGCCAAACAAATCACATGCAAACAGGCATCCATGTGTAATGCGAAAATCTGCATGTCGGTACAGCAATCGTTTACCTAAATAATAATATTCCGGGATAAACATGAGTAACATTCACAGTTGCGGAATATCATGCACCTTACCTTGTTCCCTAGAACATTTTTTGTCTGCTATTCTAGTTTCCGGACCTCGTCCTAAAACCACTGCTTGGAGATGGGGTAATCCAATTGGTTTGTGACTTCCATCTTTCCTAATGAGCCGACAAACTGGCATATTCGTCTAGGAAAATAAAAAACACAGTTTGTGATAAGGGTCATCATGGGTAATAAAATACATCGTATGTCATTGTTCTTCAAGATCGCACTAATCTCGGGGGAAGAAACCAGACGCAGACGCTTAATTCAAAGATAGTTTTGGTAGATACGGGCAGAACTAACCCTCAGACTATGCTTTACAGTTTATAGCACTAAGAAATTATATAAACTATTCGTAAGAAATTATGACAAATGAAGACGTCCAGTAAACACAAGCTCCCTGTTGTCTAAATCGTTGGAAATATGTTTGGTAAAGCCCAGTATACCAGACAAATACACATATTTATATGCAAAATACAATAAGAGGCATTTTCACGGCGAAAAACAATAAATTAAATCGGTTTATGACTCACTTTAGCAGCTAAAAGAAAGCTACAGCAAATTAGAGTGGACATACAGTACGAACCGTGCAACTGCAAAAACGATACTTCTCAATGGGCTTTTCCACCTAAGGTTATATAACAGATTACGTTCCAAAATACAGTACATATATTAATAACTAGCGGACATTACACAGTATGAAGCATTATACTTTAAAACAAAATTGTTGCGCTATGGGTAGTAATCTTAGCTGAGCAGCAAGCTGTGCATGAGCGCAACCCTTACGTCATTATCGAGCGACAGCCTGAAAGCTCGTTACGTCACCACTTTGTGTTGAGTGGATAGAAAATCTGGATTCGACGAAAAGGACTGAAAGGAAGATTCTGGAAGCCGGGTTCCACGAAGAGGCGGCAAGTTATCGTGGGTATCATATTCTTCTTTGTCAGGTAAATTGCAGATCTGTCACTCTTGGGTCTCTTGTTTTCTTTAAAAATGTTAAACTGAACTAATACTTCACTTAAGTAGCTGTCAGTAAGAACCTACCTCGTTACGCAGTATTGGTGCTGTTTATCGAGCTAGCTATGTATTGAAGTCATTGAATTTATGTTATTTTTATTTAAAAATATTAAAAGTAGCGTTAGAAATACTCGGATGAGGCAAACAAATGTCTTACATTTGCAGTAAAGTAAAATATTGCATATTGACTGAATATTTTAAACCAGGAAGCAATTTAACTGTGGTTAAAAGGCCTTGTTGTGTACATTTTGAGTGAATACTACAGGCTGATTTGTCGCTTATTAGACACGGGTCAATTTCCTCTTTTCACCTGTAGTTATATTTGTGGATTCTAAACGGTGTGCTTCCTCTGTTACTCTCGGTAAACAGTCTCAGTCCCCAGTCTGCCTTGTTTTCCGTGGATCGATTTTATTATTTAGACGAAGACCGCCCACGTTAATCTAATTTGTTAGTTATTCGTTCCCTAACAAACTTCTCTGGAGTAAGTCTTCTTGGTTTCGTTTCGCTGTAAACAAACGTGTTCTCTTCCTTGCGAAGTACACACTAACCGAATAGCTGATTTCGGCCTCTCTGCTTTGTTTTTGCTATTTCAGAGTGAGCGCTGTGTTGAATAAGATAATCCGTGCTAACACCGAATCGTCTAAAAATATTTGCGTGATGTTTCGTTTATATTCACCAGGAGGAATGAAAGAATCCAATCAACGAGTGCAATCCTTGCATGCCTATTTGTTTAGGTGTTACTTTGTCCGCTGTTCCGGATGCTGTAGAGTTAATTGGGAGGAGGAAAAGGTAAAACGGTGATTATGGATCCGAAGGTTACCAGTGTAGCTCACAGGAGGGGTCAGGCTGTCTTGCCCTTCAACATGTGGATAAAATGCACTGTGAGGCACAATATTGTACTCGAGGTTATGGACTGTGGTGACTGTGGTTAATAGAATTATTCTCTGCTCATCCAGCTGTGGTTGTGGAGGGGACAATGGTGAAGGAAACGGGGTTTTATGACAGGCTTGGGGTGAAGCCCAATGCCAGCGCAGAAGAGCTGAAGAAGGCCTACAGGAAGCTGGCACTGAAGTACCATCCAGACAAGAATCCAGCAGAAGGGGAGAAGGTGAGTGTAGATGCTAAAGGAAAACTGATCAGTGGAAGGAAGGGTGACCAATCACATTTGGTTGCTCTTTGTCCTGGACTCTGATTGGATGAACATACATATGATTCCCTTATTGTTCCCTTATGATTACCTTATGGGTGAAATTCAGTATGCATACTTGACCGTACTTGTGTTCTCATGTACCCGTTTTACATCATCTTCCATTGCCGAAGACCAGTTCTAATACAAAGAACATAAGGAAAGAGGACTGTAAAACTCCCAGATGTTGATCCCCCCCCCCCCCAAATATCAAGGATCTATTGGTTGTATCCTCACTGAACGAGATCAATCCCATGATGCACCGTGCCTCAAGTTTGTTCTTGGAAGGCATGCTGGCAAGACCAATCTTGCCAAGACCACAAGTACGGTCTTTGCTTTCTTGATATTGAGATTCATCCCCATCACTACTCAAGCTATTTGGCCAAAGCCACTGAGAATATAATAAACAGTGTTGCTACATTTTCCATCTCTGTCTCTTATTTATGTAGTTTACTGCTTGACGCTGAATGATGATCGCAGTTTTACTAGTAATTTGAACTGTTACTCGTGTTCCTTCCGTAACATTTAAAATGCAAATAGATCAATCATGTGTTTCCTCAAAATAACCTTTTTTTTTTTTGGAAGACCTGAAATCAAACACACTGTGTCTGCAGTTCAAACAGATCTCTCAAGCTTATGAGGTGCTGTCAGATAAACAGAAGAGAGAAGTTTATGACCGTGGGGGAGAGAAAGCCATCAAAGAGGGCGGCACAGGAGGGTGTGGGGCTTTTGGTTCCCCGATGGACATCTTTGACATGTTCTTTGGAGGAGGAGGGAGAATGCACCGGGAGAGAGGTGAATATCATGGAACATTCTGTGACCGTCACTATTACACAATGTAGTAATAAAGCATCCCAGTAAAGATTTAGATTTATCTATGAAGAAAGGCAAAATTGTTACAAAGAAATGGATTTGGTTTAAAATATATATATTTGCTGTTCAGTCAAATTGTTTCTTCAGTATTAGTTCAAATACAATAACTCATGGCCTTAGGTGGAACTTAGAAGGACAACATTTTAAACTGGATTTCAGAAAGCACTTCTTTACAACTGCATGTAGTTGGAGTAGTGCCAGCTAAAACCTTGGGTTCCTTTAAATCAGAGCTAGATAGGATTTTAACAACTCTGAGCTGTTAAAGTTCTCCCCCAAGGAGCTTGATGGGCGGAATGACCGCCTGTCATTTTGTTTTGTAAATTTCTTATGTTCTTAAAATGCTGCAGTTGTCCTGCTGGCTGTGTAATCCTGAGGATTCCCATTGTGGGCTGTTTGCGATTAGCTTGGAGTTCTGGTCCTTGGTGTGTTGCTGACTCTATGCTGACCTTTAGGGAAGAACATCGTAAATCAGCTGACTGTGTCCCTCGAGGACCTTTACAGCGGAGCCACCAAGAAGCTGATCCTCCAGAGGAACGTCGTCTGCGACCGGTGTGAAGGTGGGTGCCGTGGACCTAACAGGAGAGACAAAGTCTCACTGCCTCCCTGCTTTAGAGTTTGAAATGGCCAGTTACAAAGATAATGGGTACAGTCTTTATACCTTCTAAGAATTGGATACTAGGTAACTAAGCTAGCTATAATGTAACATCTTACCTTGCCACTCACCCATAATATTTCAAGTATATATTTGGCAAATATACACTGCCCAGAAAAATTAAAGGAACGCTTTGAAAACGCATCAGATCTCAATGGGGAAAAAAATCATGCTGTATATCTATACTGATAT
>JABFEA020000054.1:6576223-6590624 GCA_019775915.2 Cyphomyrus plagiostoma
TCCCAGATATTTTACTGACTTGATGCTATACTCTGACTAAAAAGTGTTCCTTTAATTTTTTTGAGCAGTGTATTTTAGAATTTGGTGATCAGTGGTCATTGTTGACAAGCCACAGTACACAGTGCACAACAACGAAGTTGTTATTATTATTTGGGACGTGTGCGTTTTCTGGTAAATGAGTATGAGAACTGAGGAATTTGGTGGTGCCCCTGTGGTCAGGGCGGGGAGGCCGGAAAGGGGCTCTGGAGACGTGTCCGTCCTGCTGCGGCTCGGGGCTGCAGGTGCGGCTCCACCAGCTCGGGCTGGGCATCGTGCAGCAGATCTCCACCATCTGCTCCAGCTGCCAAGGCCAGGGCCAGCGCATCAGCCACAAGGACAAGTGCAAGGCCTGCGGGGCCCGGAAGATCCTGCGCCAAAAGAAGATCCTGGAGGTGCACGTCGACAAAGGTGAGACGGCTGACGCGTCTCCCCTACGAGCCGTTACCCAGAAAGCAGTGCAACTTAGCGTGAGATTAAAGCTGCAAACCGGGCCACCTTAAAGTCGGTCACTGTGTGTGTGTGTGTGTGTGTGTGTGTGTGTGTGTGTGTGTGTGTGTGTGTGTGTGTGGAGAGATGCAGGGGGACTTGTGTTGTTTACGTCTCTGTAAGGAAGATTTGATTATCATGTTGACAATGGATGCCCTATGACCCTGTTGGCATCGCAAGCAGAGCAGCTGCCTGTGGATGGAAATGCCAGTACCTACAAATGCCAGCTTCAAATGCCCAGGTAATGCTGGACTGTTTGGTTTCCTCCGTCACATAAGCAGGAAAAGGCAGGAGAGAAGCCATATTCTCCATGTGACGAGTTTGTTTTCCATTAACACTAAATCAGTTTGCCTTCGCCAAACCAGAGACAGACAAAACTGTTGCTCATGTTGGCTGGCGTATGTCTGTGAATCACCGTATCACAGTTGATAGCATGAAAAGGAGCTCGTGTACAAACACACTATCTGGAAAAACAGGTTGTAGATTTTTTTTTTATTCATTTATTTTTTGTAATTCTGTCAGTTTGTGTGTGTTCAGTTTTTGGTCTAGGTTTCGTCTTTCTGCCAGCTCTAGTTGAATATTTACTACTGAATGAGGAATGAGACATTAAAACAGACGGTCACAACCATTTATGCACATTGAAAACACGGCAGTTATTTGTGTATTTAGGTTTAGATTCCTTTTTACAATGCAGTGTTTGAAGTCTTTAGACTTTGGTTTGTAGATCTGTGCACAAGATTTCTCTTCCCGTTCAGTGTTCTTTTAATATTTTTATAATTTGTATATAAGAGGTTGTATGTTGGCTGTAATGTCCACACATTCAACCACTGAATGAACACTTTTGAGGGCATGACTGATATTAATCATTGATGCCCATTCTAGTTGGTAAATGGGAAATGCATTATCTGAGAAACTGCTTGGGGGTGGTTCTTCTTGGAATTTAGGCGCACTTCACACGGTTGGCAGCTGGTGGAAGCCTATAGAGCGCAGACTCGATCACTCCTGTTGTACAATCATACAGCAAGGAGGGGAACACAGTCTGCTACAGTACGGGGGAGTGGCGGCGCTCAGGACCAGCCAGATTGGCCCAGGCCCTGGTGATTAATCACACATTCCTAACATGGGGGGTCAGCACATAAACTGATAGGATTAAGTTTAGGATTGGGATTAGTGAAATATCACCAAAAAGCAGTTTCTGTAGCTGATGTAGTTCAGGATCAATATACAGTCACATTACTGACATTTTCAGAATAGAACCTATATTATGGACTCAAGTATGGATCTTGTTACGTGTTAATGCGAATTAACACTTAATTATTTCAATTTGCTGGATCTGGGACAGAGGATTACGCTGAAGTCGTTCCGCAAACCACGTGACGATCTGTGTTTTTCCCTTGGATCCTCTGTCGGTTGGGGCTCGCGTCTCATTGCAGTCAGTAATGGTGAGTATTTAAGGCCCTTCCATGACTCTCCTTTTGCGCTTGGGGTGTAGGCATGAAGGACGGGCAGAAGATTGTTTTTCACGGAGAGGGGGATCAGGAGCCAGGCTTGGAACCAGGTGACATCATCATCGTGCTCGATCAGAAGGCCCATCCCGTTTACACAAGGTAAAGGGAGGTAGCATTTTCAGATTAATTTGTATATCTATGTACAGTATACAGCAAAACTGAGTGAATGACCCCTGGCCAGTATCACAAATGACTTCAAATTGTATCATCTCTTAATTAGTGTAGGATATTTGATTTTATGCATGCCTAAAAACAAACATCGTATCAGTCATCAAAAATAAAGGCGGACAAACAAGATATTAAAAAAAAAAAAGGGGGAGTCCAGTGTCACTGATTAAGGGTGTCCTGATTTTGTTGTTGGTTTTTAAACATGCACATTTCTTTATTAATTGAAGTATTTCTGTTTGTCAAATTAATTGATTTCATGCTTGTTGGGGTTTGGCTACAAGTGAACCTGTGCATTTAATAGATTTTTCTTACTATTTTAGTGATACCTGGCAATGGTGTACTCACTTTGGTTGTGTACTCTATGATAGCTGCTTACATTAATGGTTAATCTATATGTGTTTAACAGAGAGGGAGAGAATCTGGTGATGACTATGGAACTTCAGCTGGTAGAAGCTCTGTGTGGCTTCAAGAAGCCGGTTTGTACTTTGGATAACAGAACACTTCTCCTGACCTCGCATCCTGGTAGGCGTGCCGTCTCTCGCCTGACCTCCTTAACATCACTTGTTTCCCTTTTAAATTCAGTTTGATCTGTTAGAATGTATATCCGTAACACACAGGACTGTGTTCATTTTGTGGAAATGGACACTCTGTAATATGATTTGTAACATTAAACCAGAATTTTGATGACTGAAACTGTTAATGCAAGTTGAAATAAATGAAAGTTGCCACTCTGTTATACAAAATAAATGAACCGCTGGCAATTTTGATCGATTTAATATTTTGCAGAGTAATTTCCATTTGTTTAGATCAAAGTAATCCAATTATTTTTGCCATCGATTTAGTTCCGTGTCTCAATTAAAAAGCCACCCCTGTTTATTCCTGTAATTTGTGCCCACAGGAGAACTTATCAGACCGGGGGACAGGAAGTGCGTCCTTAACGAGGGAATGCCGCTGTACCGACGGCCGTTCGAGAAGGGCCGCCTCGTTGTCCTCTTCTCGGTACGTGTGCCTCAGTAGGAGGTGCGTCAGGCTGCAGAGAGGACAGGGAGCTGAGTGAAGGAAAACTGAGACGTAAAGGGACTCCCTGTGCTCATGTCTTGTTGTTACTACTGGGAAAAATGCTTGCAGCTAGACACTGGGGGGAAAAAAACAAAAATCTCACCAATAATGTCCAATAAAAAAAATCTAAAGCGCCCCCCCCAATGAATGCAGCGTGGCTACAGAGGCTAGCATTATATGTATCTCACGTCACAACCGTGAGATGGCAGCAGAGACAAAAAACCACGAGGCTTGCGGGTAAAGGGTGCGACTTGTTTAACAGCCATGTGCGCCCGCTGTTCCAGGTTCTCTTTCCGCCAGAAAACTTCCTCCCGGCCAATAAGCTTAAGGAGCTGGAATATAATCTCCGCGGCAAGGAGGAGCCCGATGACGGCAAGAACATGGACGACGACCTTTACATCTGCGCTAACCTGGAGGACTGTGTGCCACCGAGAACGCGGCAGCGGTTCCGTGACCTCGACGAGGACCTCCATTACGGCGGAGGCGTCCAGTGTCAGACATCATAGAGACCTTTTGTTCAGATGGCTAGATTCCTTTCATAAAGACAGTATTAATAAATGCTTATATGATACTGACGAATCCAAGCAACGTTTGAAGGAGAGTCAGCCTTGCCTGTTGGGCTGGTATGTAAAGAATGGCAGTATCATCAGATTCTAAAGCCGACTGACTTTCAGCATTGAAATATTAATCTTGTTTTCCAAACCAAGGAAAGATCTGGTGCAGTTTTGTTGTATCCAACAGTTTTGTACAGGGAAGACTCTGTCCTGTATATCCATATGCCATATACAGGAAGTTTAGATTAACTTAGATGCAGTTTGTGAAACTCAAAAATGACCAAACTGGCAACTATTCTAAAACACTTAAGTAGATTGAAATCCTTGTTGTTTCTTCACTCCGATTATTATAGTTGATTATGTGAGAGGCAGTCAAGTTGCAAATGTACTTCATTTGCTAAAGGGTCATTCCCGTGATTTTTTTTTCTTTTTGAAGCGGAAAACCAACTTTTTTCTTTTCTGTAGAGCTTTTGACATCACCTTACCTTTTAAATTATTAAAATTGTCATTGCTCTGACTTAATATTTAAGCACTCCCCAATTAGGCAGCCAAAATCCCCAATGCCATAAGTTTTAAGGTATTAAAACCTGAAACTAGACGTTTCTAAATCTTTAAACTTTGTTCTACGTAACCCACAATAAACAATTTGTGTGGTGATATATATTTGTTAGCTTTTTTTTTCTTATAACTCTTGCCCTGAGATTTGATGACTTATTACAGAAATAAGTGGTAATATAATAAAACTGATCGACTGTTTAGACAATTTGTATAATTTGAGTCGGTCTTCAAAGTAATAAAAAAAAATATTGGGAAAATGGATATGCCAGGGTAGTGAGTTCATGGGAATGACCGTAAGGCAACTAAATGTATGTTTAAATCATCGTAAAGGTGGTGGTCGTAAACACCTGCGCCACGTAGTGAAAAAGGTTACCGACGGTGGTCTTAGTCTTCAGATTGGGCCAATCAGGAGTTAAGCATTAAATGAACGCAGTGCTTTAACTCCAACTGTGTGAAGCCTTACTTTTATATTTAGTGAAGTCTGTCTTGATCTTTGTTTTTGCTGTCACCGTTCTAGAGGCGGCTAGTAAGTCTGCTATGAAACAGACCTTGCAGTTCAAGTACATCACGTCAGTTACAGATCTGTGTACGTACAGTTCAATCATTTTAAATATCGGAATATTTTAGCTGTGCGATATTAGTAAGCACTGTGGGTCACGTGGTGTGACATCTGCAGCAGGACCTGCCGTTTCCTTGCTATTTCTACATTAAGCACAATGATTCTTTAATGTTTTGAGTCATGCAGTTCGTTTTGGATTTGAGGTGTCTCGTAACACCATATGCCTTGCACTTTGGGGGAAAAAATAAATAAATCAGTCCCTCAAGAGTAAATAACACGGATGTGACTAGCATCGTTTTGTAACCAAAATAAGGATTTTTTTTCTTTTACCCTCGTGATCATCTTGGAATATAGTTGACGTAGAATATAGTCACTATGAACTTAAGTACTTACTGCTGCCACACTGAACAAATCAGCATTCTGAAGGTTTCAATAATATTTCACATAGGTCACTAGATGTGGTTTTTCGGTAAAATTTTAATTTGTTTTTTTTTTTTTTTATAATGTGCCTGTGCAATTCAAAGGGTTGTAAATCGTAATTCAGTGAACTGCACAGTGAAACGCTGATTCACACCCTCTGGGTCACACAGGAGGATGCCACCTAGCGTTTAATCATTTCTTGTATAGTGTCGTACTTACTGTTTGCTGGCTATCTGTTTGGCAGACTTGCTAAATTTGGTGGGCTGATATGTCAGAATCATTTTCAGTCAAGTGTTCCTGCTTGAGAAATTATACCAGATTAGAGAGTCAATACAGCAAATCACGAGTAAAAAGAAAACGATTTAATCAAATCGATAAATGAAAATACATGTTTGAGGAAAAAAAAACCTTGTTCTATAAGAAACAGAAAATCAACTAAGAAACGCAGTCCAATAAGAAACAAGTATGACTAACCCTGTACATTTTCCTTTTTAAAAGTCATGACTTAAAAACATTCCAATTTAACTTCAGACCTACCCTCCCCATCCCCCCTGGACAAATTTTGCCCTGTCCAAAAAAATTAAAAAATGTTTAAAAAGTTTCAAAATTAGGAGAAAGTTAAGGCTTCCAGAGCTTGAGCAGTCCATCCTCACTGTAGGTGCCGATCAGATTCTGATGTGGGTGGTGAGCGATGCCAATCACGTCCTTCTCGTGAATCTACGGGTGTGCAAACAACACTCACAACAGGATGTGCACTGTCATCACGCAGCACACTACCAAGCGCGTACGACTACAAACAGCCTCCACTGGCAGCGCCGGTATGATACGACAACTGGGGTATGGCAAGGTCCCCAAACCAGTGGTGGACACAAATCATAAATAAATAGGAGATGCAACAAATTGATTTACGCGTTTTAGTGTATCAGAGCCAGCCATGAGCCTACCGTCATTAACCAACTTAGAAACATTAAGCGATCAATTAATGCAATAAACCAATGAGCTCAAAATGGAAATCAATTTTTAAAAAGCATATTGCTAATCAGGACCCATTAAGGTAAAAACTAAGTCTTACGGTCAGGGTTCTCTCCAGTTTTCCAGTGACTGTACTGAAGCAGTAGAGCACAAAATCCTCTCCCACGCAGTAGATCCACTCTCCCCGGGGCGAAAGCGTGCAGCAGACAAAGTCTCCACCCTCCCTCTTACCGGAGCTGAAGCTCCTTACGATCTGGAACAGTGTCGAACAAAATCAGGATGCCACCAAGTCACCATTATGGCACCAAGTCGCCATTACAGCACTCCAGCCCCACTATGTTCTTTTACGGTAGCAGGATCAAGGCAGCCTTGTCTGCGCACCGCGGCGCCTGGAAAAGTTTGAGATCCACCCCACTGGATTCAGTTCCATTGGCGCTCACCTGGCCCTGCATGTTCATGATGACAACAGTGTTGGAGCGGTTGCACACCACAAAGTGCTCAGGGTTCTTGGGCAGAAGGATCACGTTGTTGACCGTGATGTCAACGCCAGCCGCCGTACCCAAGGACTTGAAGGTGTTGCTGCATTCTGTGGTCTTCATGTTCCAGATCTGAGGGGCAGACCAAGCCTTTAAGTCACACTATTCCTGCTTAATCTCAACTGGACATTCAATAGAGCAGAGACGTCCTTTCAGTACAGAATCGGGATTTGTCAGCAATGTGGAGGCCAGTACCTTCACTGTGCCGTCAGAGGAAGCGCTGACGACGTAATGTCCATCCTGCGTGAACGTGGCCTCGTTCACGAATGAAGAGTGACCACGGAATTCCTTCAGAGTCTTTCCTGACTTCAGCCCGTGGATCCTGGCCATTCCGAAAGGAGGAAATATCCACCCAAATCAATGTTACGCTTGGAAGCATGTAAAATGCTCAGGTCTCTGCAAGACTAGCAGATCTATGATAACTTTCATATTAAAAGCATCTTAGACATGCCTACAGATATCTTCGTACTGCAGGTGGTTACGATAACTGGAGTCTCTAAATTGCCCCCAGTTTGTGATTGTGTGTGTGGCCAGTATAAGTATGTGTCTTGTGATTAACTGGCATTCTATCCATGACTCTACCCCTGGCTTGTGCCTGATTTTCCATGGAATAGGCTCCAGGCGCCACCTGGTGGTTAGCTCAATGAATAGCAACACTATGGGCATTATACATCAAAACACACTGTCCCTAAAGCACTGTTCTGAAAGCTAAGGCACCCAATCATGAACAAAATGTCAAACCCACTATCTTGATTTAGAGGTCCAGGCACACATCTCACATCACAGGTGCCTGTCAATGGTCTGACGTCCACAAAGATTATACCTGATGGTTTGGTCGAAGGAGGCACTGAGGATCTGACCGCTGTCCTTGCAGAAGTTGATGCAGGTGACGCCTTTGCTGTGCGCACGCTCAAACCTGCGCAGGCACTGCCCACTCTGGATCTTCCATACCTTTCAGGGAGCACCGAGCGATCGAGTAAGACACTTCATGGTATCAGAGACCAATCTAATGGTAGCGAGAACACGTAAACAAATTAGGCCAATCCAAAACCATAAAAGCACATGATCAATGACAAAATAAAACTTCAGACTGGGGTAAGACTCAGGGGACTGTGAACCAAAAAATATATTTTTTTAAATGTATGTAGTCAGAGTGAGCAAACCAGTTTCCTTCTCACGCAGGAACAAGATTCCATACATTTAGCCGGTAAGCAAAGTGGTAAGAAAACTGCTTTCTGATATGAGAGTTATCGCTAAAGACCATGCCCCCTTACAACCGTCTGTTTACTCTCTAGCCATTAAGCAGACAGTACAGAGCTATGCAGGTCCATTACTCAAGAATGACCAGCAGCAATAATCAGTCTTGTTTGGTGTACTGTCCATATCACACATGCTTGTTTTCGTTTTGTTAGCTAGCACGCGCGATACAAATCTGCAGCTTATCGGGTGAGAGACACAGACATTAAAAAAAACGTGTGCAGGGCCATTTGACCTTCCAGCGAAAGTGACATCAGCAATAATGAAACCTGAACGCAAGTGGTCGGCTGGACGTGGCAGAGAGACATGAGACACGGGCGTAAACGTCGCACGTCTCAGCTGTCCTCTAGTGATCTCATCACCCGAGGCGCATTTCAAAAAATCACGAGTAAACCAGCCATTGTGCCACTGTCTTCTGCAGTTTCATGTTCTCTCACCTGCCGTTATCTCATGATCTTGTCTTCTTGCATTTTACTCATCCAGTCTTTTACCCTCGTAAAATTCTCAATAGATAAGTTTACATTTTTTTGTATGCATCTCATATTTTCCTTCTGCATTGTCATTGGAAGAGCATACAGACTTCCACTGTACACCCTACAATGATAATAAAGGTATTCCATCCCATTTCATTCCATTCCACAAGACGCCTCACAGAGTGATGAGACAGACCTTTATCTTGCCATCCTGAGCCCCCGTGGCCAGCATCTCCGTGTCGCGGCTGAACGCCATGCACAGCACTGCATCATCCATCATCATGAAGTTGTCCTGCGCCTGGTACTTCAGATCCTGCCACAGACACGGGGAAGCTCTTTTCACCGGGCCACCAACTACAGTCAGCATTAGCGAAAGAATTCTGACAATACGACTCACTCAAGGAACGCCAGAAAGCGCCGCCTAGAACATATATCCGCAAAACGATACCCGGCTGGGGGACTCTCAAACAAGGCGGGTTTTCAAAGGGGGCGCCGACATACCTTTCGGATTTTGCCGGTGGTGAAGTTCCAGACCTCGATGAAGCCATCCACAGAGCCGGTGACTAGGTACTGACCGTCAGGGGAGAACCTCGCGCATTCCACGTGCGACTTTTGTCCAAACTGTCCGAAGAGCAAGATAACGCCGACTCAGACGACATCGTGCGACTGGCCAATCACGTGATTCACAAACCGTGTGCAAAGAAACGAATCGTGGAACCGATTGGTCGGGGAGCGGCGCACCTTTATGTGACGGCTGAGCTGAGTAGGGAAGCGCTCCTCCTCCACGTCCTTCACGGCGGCTTTGCCCCTGAATAAGTCAATGGTCGTCCCCGGGGGGAGGAGACCCTGGTGTTGTTGCCACTTCAGCGACTGTCATTGTAAAAATCATTCTGCATTACCTAATAGCAGTACATTCTGCTGTCTTGTAGGGGGCAGCAGGTACCTCAGTGAAATTGCGATTAGGGTAGAATCAATCTCACTGCTGGGTGTGAATGCAGAACCAAAGTAATTTTATGTCTACTGTAAAAAAAAAAATCATCTTCGCTTAAACTTTGGGGATTTTTTAATTCAACATAGAAATTCACAATAAAAAGTTATTTTGAAAAAATCCACTGTAAAAACCAAGAACTTAAATCAAACTTAAAAAGACAAATTATACTTAAATTTAAGTTACTTTACAGTTGTAATTATGAATCATTTCGGGGATTAAACGAAAGAGAGTAAGTAACCTGGGATGCAGAAATAAGGTTTTTGGGTATTCTGTAAAACCCTCGAGGCGGCGGCTCACCTGGCCAAGCAGGGCCATGAGGCGGGAAGGCGGGACCACGCTGACCTCGCCCGCCAAGGCCTGGGCAATGGCCGCTCGCCGCTTCTCCTTGCTGCTCCCATCTGGGTACGCCTATCGGATTGCAAAGGGAGCCTGAGACCACAGGAGAGCCAAAGAGTCGCGGAGCTAACGATTCACAAAACCCATGTGTGGAGACACAGATCAGGGCTCCACACGCCAAATGACATACAGACGCTCCTCTACTTACGAATGAGTTACGCTCCGAACAGCCACTCGTAACTTGAAATGTTCCTAAGTCGTTATTCAACATCATTTTAATGGTATACACAAGTACAAAGAACTGGGATGCTGGGAGTATGTACGCTACGCTGCTGCATGGCAAGAGTAACAGCTAAAAGTCGCACTAGGCGGAACTGGCGCGCAGAAAAAAATAATAATGTTGTGGACAGGAAACGGGAGCCAAACGAACACAATCTGGACTTACAGTCCTCTTCGTTCGCATGTCTGATAGGTCGTACGTTGAAAGTTTGTAAGTAGAGTGTCCATATTCAGCAAAACTCCCCACTCTAGGTTTTATTATCTACTACAATCCAGGTACCGATGACATACGTTCCCACCTCAGCTCTCATCAAAATACAAAATGGTTTAGTTATGGTAGACAGACTCAAATCCACTGCAGACCGAAAAGAGACAGACTTTGTGGGATATCAGCATTCAATTCCAAAGACAGCTTTGGGCCTCCTAATTTGGTTAACCATATAAAGCAGCAATCCTAGATCAGCACACGCATGACATTCACGTACGCAAAGGTGAACACACGCATGACATTCACGTACGCAAAAGTGAACACACGCATGACATTCACGTACGCAAAGGTCAACACACGCATGACATTCACGTACGCAAAGGTCAACACACGCATGACATCGCATGACATTCACGTACGCAAATGTCAACACACGCATGACATTGACGTACGCAAATGTCAACACACGCATGACATTCACGTACGCAAATGTCAACACACGCATGACATTCACGTACGCAAAGGTCAACACACGCATGACATTTACGTACGCAAAGGTCAACACGCATGACATTTACGTACGCAAAGGTCAACAAACACATGACATTTACGCATCTGCAAGACACCCACCTCCCGTGGGTCGAAGTAGGACCGGGCCAGCAGGTTCTCCAGGTGGATGTAGCGCTCCGGTTGGGTCTGCTTCAGCATGATCATGGGGTCTGTCTGCCGTAGGAGGGAACGCGCAGCCCCCAGCTCACGCAGCTCAATCAACTCGAGCACCACCTGCAGGGGACAAATGGATGAGTGAGACAGAGCAGTAGGGGGTGCTACAGCAGGGACACCACACCGGGATGCCCCAAGGACACCGGGATGCCCCAAGGACACCGAGCACCCTCACTCTTCAGGTAAAAAAAAAAAAATGCATCAAACTCAACAGCACAAGAGGAAAAGCATTCATTGTTAACGCCCACAATGGACGTGTGTATGTATAATAGGCTTGTCACACTCCAGTCACACTCCAATATTAAAATATACGCATTTCTTTCATTTAGCAGACACTTCTGTCCAAAGTGACAGAATAAGAATGTACAGTATGAATTCCAATATACAAATGTATATTGAGTTCCAATCATTGAACATTTGACAGCAGGAAAGCCCAGACATCACCTGCTCATAGAGGTCGATGAGGGTCTTGTCAGGAAGTTTCAGGGACTGGATGGCCTGCAGGACGGTGTCCCAGTGACCACTATTGATGTCGGCCACGAAGCTCTCGATGCTGTCCACCGTGTTCAAGGAGATGGTGGTCTCCTCCTGCAGCGTGGCCAGGGTGCGCTGCAGATTGTTCTCCTTCAGGTATTGCATGATCAGCCGTATCACGCTGCAACACCAATCATACACGTTAAAATACGTCCTCGACAGCCCCACAGTGGTGGGGGGGCTTTGGGAGCACACATCCCTGATCATCAAACAGTTCAATAAGCCATTACAAAAAAAACAAATACTAAATATATTCCGTTTTTTAGATTAAAGCTAGAAGCCTACATTTCAGTCTAGGCAAGATATTCCGCGTTAAGCTTAACGGTAACAGGGGTGGTGGATCATGTCAGAGTTGCTACAGCCCCCCATTACCAATGTACGGTAAGATGTCCTGCGCCCTATCCTACCTGCGTTAGACTCCAGGCTCACCGCAAGCCTGTACTGGACAATATTATGGAAATATGCATTGATGCAAGTTGATAGTTAACGTCAGTTAAAATAAACAATGTCAGCTTACATAAAAAAAATAAGAATGCAACAAAAAAGGTCACTGAGGATAATTCGAGGGCCAGTCCGCTTTCGAGGAAACCAACTCGTACGCATTTACAGAATGTGTGTTATTCGTAATGAAGAGCTACCACTAAAAAGTAACACGCAGTTACACTTATGGGATCGTAACGCGACCGCATAAAGGACATTTGGGGAAATGACTAAATCAAATGCAAAGGTTTGTTTAACCTTGTCATGAGCCTTTTTTCGAATACGATCGTAACTAGTTTAGCCTAACCATTCACCTGTTTGTAAACATCCACCTAGCTGTTTGTAAACTCCCTGCAAATTATCATTTCAATAAAACAACTTCATTAACGCAGAAAAGCTCAAATGAATCTCGTTCAATGCAGATACGTTGCACAAACTTTGAATTTAGTAATTAGTAACATTCTGGGTAACCGGCAGGATTCCGAACAGGCCTCAGTTGAACTAACCAGTTAAAAGTAATGCAGCGAGAGGCTACGCAATTGTGCTCAAGACAGCATTTAAACGCTCCTACTCAAAAGATAAATGAAAAGAGTCCGTTTAGCTTACTCTGCTGATTCCACTTCCAGAGACATGATTAAGTCCTAAGAAAGGCGACCCGGCGAAGCAAAACTGTTACTTGCACGTTTACAAGCTGGCAAACCAGCGTCACGTGACCCTAACTCTGGCCCCAGAAATTTGCGTCATTCCGTCATCATTTCCGTAGATACCGCGTGTGCGGCTAAATGTGCGTATGCATGGCCGCCATGTTGGGGAGGTCAGGAGTCATAAGCCATGGATCGTAGAAGATATGGAACATGAAATATCGCTTCAGACTATCTTGAAAATGACTTGACAGCGTCGTGATGAATAATACCTAACGAAAACACAACGTTACTGAATAATTGTTAAAGGCAGGTGTAGGGGTACATGTTATATTTACTTAACAATCACCTCGTTCTCTGTACAATTTAGTTAATAGAAAATCATTAGCTGGAATGCGTTTGTACGGAGCCCTAGAAGTCTAGAAGAAACTAACTTGTGCGCACAAGATTTTTTAAAAATTGCTCTATTCGACTTTGGGGGCTCCGTACAAGCTAAAAAGAAGCAACGTTTCAGATCAGCGACCAGATCATTGGATCTTCCAGCAGGACAGTGATCCTAAGCACCTGTCGAAATCAACACAAAGACGGTTAGCTGACCGCAGAATCAAGCTTCTTCTATGGCCATCTCAGTCCCCTGACCTGAACCCCACCGAAGACCTGTGGGCTGAGCTGAAGAGGAGAGTGCACAAGAGAGGGGCCAGGACCCTGGATGATCTGGAGAGATTCTGTACAGAGGAATGGTCTGAGATGCCCTGCTTCGTATCTCCAACCCTATCAAAGACTCAGTGCTGTTATTCTGACAAGTAAAGTTTGGATTTTCCTAATTTTTTCAGTGTGAGATGAAGCTACTTTAAGTCAAAGTCAAGTCACAGTAAACTTTATTGTTATTCAGACCATACAATTCGAGAGTGCAGAGTAGAACAAAATTGCGTTTCTTCTGCCTCAATGTGCAAAACAAACAAAAATACTACAGGCTACACACAATACACGGAGACTACTATTCAGCACAGAGGTAAATTTCGCGCAGAGTAAATAGTGCTCAAAGTTAAAATTTGCACCGAGTCAAAATGTTGCCATATTATAGCACAGAGTGTAAGTGCAGATTACTTAAGTATAGTGTAGAAAGAGACTTGAAAGCATAGTGAGGTAAGATGAACGAGTGATAAGCAGAAAACATTTTCCACAATCGAAATAGGTAATAGCAGCAGAGTACCGGTATATTAAATATGAAAACATGTTTTAGTGTGTTTTATGGAAATATTCATTATATGAATATGTAGTGCATTTATTAAAGTCAGTTTTTATTAGTCTAATGGCCTGTGGGAAGAAGCTCTTGCTCAGCCATGCAGTCTTACATCCCATACCGCAATAGCGTTTACCGGACGGTAGCATGTTGAATAGTCTGTAGGCTGGATGTGATGAATCCCTGACGATCCTGACCGCTTTGCTGAGGCAGTGAGGTCTGTCTGTCTCGTGAATAGATGGAAGGGGGGGTCCTGATCATTTTCTTTGATGTCCTCACTACTCTATGAAGGAACTTCTGGGTAACACTTTATAATACTGTTCCGTAGTTAACAGGTAAATATACAGGAAGCAAGCAGCAACAAAGGAGTAGTGCTT
>JABFEA020000054.1:6636619-6650439 GCA_019775915.2 Cyphomyrus plagiostoma
CAGGACTTTAAGATTGGGCCCTGTAAAGAGATACATGAGGTTTGGATGGTGTCTCCCATCTGTGTGTCCTTAGGGGAAGCCAGAACTCAGCTCTGATACCTGCAGTGTCCAACAGCTCAGCATCAATCTGCTCTGTCAGCATGCAGAGCAGGCCGTCCACCCCCTTCACCTTTTCCAGCAGCTCGGAGCGAGGAACGGGGTCATCTGAATCCCAAAGTTCAAATTCCACTCTGAGACAGGTGCAAAAAACTTAGATATTTATCAGGCATAACAAGGACAAACAACAACAAATAGCTATAGTCTATAGATATACACGTGAGATTGACTGAGGAACCATTGGTTTGTGATAGATTTTATCAGTATTAATCATAATCAATTATTTTTTTATAAATAACATGCATATTTACTATTCAAAGTAAAATAATCCTTTTAGGCAGAATTAGGCCTATACTTCATAGGGGTCTACGATTAAAGACACAGTTTGTCTGAATGCAACACAATGTTATTTTCCAGTTCAAATGTAATCCCAGTAATTACCTTTAAGCAAATTTAAAATACGCAATTAAAAAAAAAATACATTAACAGAACATTAAAAATCTATAAATCTTAATCATGGCTGTGATACTAACTGTCCAGACTGGCGAAGTATCTTCAGTCCCTCTGGTGGCACCTTGCGGGTAACATAGACCCGGGGTAAGGTGGACTTCGCGCGCTGCATAGCGTCCAGCCTGCCGTGGGCGCTGACTGCGATCTGCTGGAGTCTACGAAGCGATATGCGGCTACTCCACATCGCCGGGGTGTGAGGCGCTACTAAGCAGGGGGACGGAGTGAAAATCCCGTTTAACTGGGACCTCAGAAAGTTAATGGATATCACCCAAAGCGGGGGGCGGCACGGGTGCCTGACCAATATGAGGATAGGGAGGGAGGGAGGCTTGTTGATTTACGTGAAATACAAACTTACCCCGAACGTTTACAAACTCAACCACACAGTTTTAGCCAGCGTACGACGTAATAAATTCGTATGGCGAAGAGTCTGCAGAACATTTTAGAGCTAATAAGATAATGAAGAAATGATAATAAACATGCCCAAGCTCAAAAGTGCATTTGCTGCTTCATAAGGGAAAACCCCAAGTGTAGATTAGATTTTTTTTTTAATTTAACAAATCGAGTCTAATTACAACGTTAAAATTTTGAGGTCCATAAACATTTACAGCTATATAAATCCGTTGATATAGGCTACCTGTTGACATACTTTTATATAGCTTTATCTCAGTAGAAAACCCTGTATGTTGGAACTGTATGCCATAAAATTTGAGGGATATTTCATAAACTGAACCTTCCCCCAGTTCATACTCGATCGACTGTTTTTATATTGTTTACACAGGCCAGACAAATGTTATGTTCTGCTGTTTATGATAAGGAGCTCGTCTGCAGAACACTGGATATGAAATAAACTGTATTTGTCCCAAATATACATATAGTTTGATAAAGCTTACACGTGTCCAAGGACGCGTCCTATAACTATAAAGTAACATTGTTCTAAAGCTTTAAGCTTTTTAAAACAGGAAACAAAGGAACAGTTTTAAGATGGAGCCGTTTTGAGTCTTAATTGTGTTAATGTTAATGTTTAATTAATGTTTCAAAGCTTCGAAGACCTTTGCACGGAATCCTTGCCGAGCTACAGTATTTGAGACGCCGAAGTCCAACTTTGTCTGGAAAATTTGTTGCTTCAGTCTTTTAATGGGATGATATTTATATTTCATACGCAGGCTTGTCACGATCTATTACTCACAGCAGTTCACAATAAATACGGTTAACCGTAGTTGGGGGGGATGTATACAGCAAAAATAAGGCGATCTCACCAAAACTGGGAGTGACAGGGGGCGGGGCGAAACGGGTCTGGTCACGTGACCGTCACGATCTGTAACCCGGAAGCAGTCGCCATCGCGAGCCATTCATTAGCCGTTCATGGGACCTCGCGTATGCTGACAGGTAGCGGTATCTGTTTAACTTTTCTTTTCATATAATAAAACAGCTTAACGGGTAGTCGCAGTATGTCACCGATATACACGAATGCTTCTGCGAGGCGCAGGTGGAATGGCGGAACGGCGTCTTTGAAATATGACTGAGGTGGCTGTAAATCTAGATATTCTATTTACTGTCTCAATGGAGCTGCCTCACAGGCCCGCAGTGTGAGAGTGAGTAAGCACTATGACAGGCTGTAGCTGGGTGGGTCTCAGGCGACCTGAAATATAAAGATTCAGTCAGCAGATCAAAACACATTCCTAAATAAGCAATATAACAGTCTAAAAAGGAAAATGGAACTGCACCGCTGTTTTCCCATAGTTGTTGTCAGTACTGGTATTGGAGAGAAATAAATGTAGCCAAACTACTTCGTGCCAAGTTACTAGTTAGTTTCATTAGAATAGTTTAAAAGTTTTTGGGTAAGCTGATAGAAAGACTGCTTTTCTACCTTGGACCGATGACTAGCTTCAGTTGCCAGTTAATAGTTATGTAGCTTGCTGGTTAGCTGAAACGTCAACTGGAGACAATCTGGTGTGTAGTCATTATGTACACGTGTTATTGCTAAGTATCCGATCAGAATATTTTTTACGCAAACTAAAGGGAGTATTTTATGCCAGTGATGCAATTTTAGGCCACTGATGCAAAAGATTGCAAAGCATCGTAGCACGCCTGCCAGGTTTGTGATGTCGTGATTGTTTGGTTAAGTCGTACTTAAGCTTTGATCAGCAGTACTTAAAGTGTCTCATCTGTAAAATGGCTTAAAGTCAATGATATTTTTTAAGTGTCACACCTTCATTTAAAGCGTTTGTTATAGGTCTCACTTGCGGAGCTCTTTGATAACGTTGTTTGTTTATTGCAATCACTGCTCCGACTTCACGTTAAGTTACCGCTGCTCTCTTGTTTAAGTATTTTCCCAAAACAGTGACTCTTCCCCTTCCTGATTCCAACATGGCAGCAGACTCAATGGAGATTGACGATTCACTCTACAGGTCAGTGTTGTGATTTTTATTATAATGTACTAGAGCAAGTACCTCCACACTGTAAGGCATCTTATCTCCGGAACGTGGTGGTAACGTGTATATTAGCACATCTCCAAAAATTAGAGGAGTGTTTATGTATGATGTGATTAGTGGAAGACAAAAACTGCGTCCAGAAAATTTATAAGCAGCTTAGCGACTTTAATTCCTTAGCTTTTCCCATAATTCTCTAAGTCCACAAAGTCTCAGTGTGAAGTATTTCTTTTTAGAGAAGTTTCGTTAAAATAGTAACACAAATGTCTTTTCCGTTCTATTAATTACAATGAAGATTGATTCAAGAAAACTCATTAGTGTTGAATAAACAAATTAACTAGTTCAAACAGAAATAGCAAAGAATTCCATGTGTATAGAGCATCAAGCCTTGTGATGAAGTCATCTAACAAGCCTGTGCTTCCTGTGATGAGCTGCTGAGACCTTACACTGGATTACTGGAATTGGCTGGAATTTAGCATCCTGTACATGAAGGAGAAGGAAGAGCTTGGCTTACTAGAGGGGCACTGAAGAAAAAATGTGGATGAGTCGATCCCATCCACTTCTAACCGAGAGCTCTCCCCCCTGCAGCCGCCAGCGCTATGTGCTGGGTGACAGCGCCATGCACCAGATGGCCCAGTCCTATGTGTTTCTCAGTGGACTGGGAGGAGTTGGAGTGGAAATTGGTGGGTATAGACATCATAGTGCAAAACTCATTGCTAGAATTCCAACTACACTTTAATATAAAATATAAGCTGGGGAAATGTTTAGGTATGAGTACAGTAAAGTGTAACTTATCTGAATATTTTATTTTTACAGCAAAGAACATAGTACTTGCTGGAGTAAAGGTATGTTTTGTGTTAACTCTTCAGGTGTGTGTGGGTAGTGTAATAGCTGGTATTAGTGGTGGGCAATATGCGATATCTTTTCATAACTGGGTCCGACAGTATCCACGATACACATTTCATACCTATCGCAAAAATCACGATGCAGAATTATGTTTACTTCTCTTTAGCAAAGTACGAGTAAGACAGACGGTGCATTACACACATTCGTGCTGTCAAGGACTCCATTAGGCATTAGTGTGGCTTGAGCTGCCAATGAATGCCTAATTACAAATGAATTCATTTTATTTACATAGCGCATTTTCAAAATATTACATTGTCGTCGTCGTCCCCCAGTTACAAGTACCTTAATTATTAAATTAATTATTATGCTTCAAGTAGTGTTTTTTGAAGGATATACTTGCTGGTTAAATGGTATAAATAGTATTAACCTTTTTTGTAAGTAGTAATGTTATCTGAATTGTGGATTGTGATTATATTTTGAGTGATTATATTTTGAGATATTACATTTTGGCCATATCGCCCACCCCTACCTGCTACTAGAAGTATCCAGATATGGTCTCGTATTACATTATGGCAGTTTTAGTAGAAAGGTGTTGTTAGGCATGGTGTCCATGGCAACACACCGGAAACAGTTGATTGGTGGACTTGTTGCAGGCAGTGACTGTGCACGACACCAAGCTGTGCGAGACGGAGAATCTGGGCACCAACTTCTTTATTCGGGAGGAGGATGTGTTGAGCCAGAAGAAGAGGTACTGAGCCTCTGGGCAGAGATGCCGCCTCTGTGGGTCACGTCATGCGTGCGACCCGGTAACCGTGGCCTGGGCGGTAACGCTGCTCATGGGTGGTATGACTGGGAGTCGTACATCCTGAATAACATCGCCCGATAGTATTAACACTTGGCCAAAAAAAGAGACCTCAAGCGGTGTTCCAGTTGTGTAAGAGGTCTTGAGGGGGGGTCTCATGGTGGAGGGGCTGACCAAGGGCATACTCACACTTGGCCCGGTTGCCCTGTGCCGTGCCTGAGCACGATTGCCCCTCTTCCTCACTTCCCCTCTGGTCTGCACGCACATCGCACGGAAGCTGCTCAGGCCCGCAACGTTTCATTATCACCGTACAACGGATTTGTGATGAAGAAAACATAGGAAGGAAATGGCTCACACAGCAGAATGGATTTTACAGTTCATGTCCTTATTTTGTGGCTTATGTGGCGTCATTTTGGGCACAGTGACACTCTGTATTGACCCTGTATTGAGTTTGCAACACGGTGTTTTTCATTTAATTGTATTGCACGTATAAGATGATAGTCCTGTATTTTACCAAATATGCACATGGTTTCATTTCCTGTTTGCGGCTATTCCTAGCTATCCGGTTAGATGGTGACACTGTGTAGTAATTACCACAGTAAATGACTCCGTTGCGACGCTCTTCGGCAGAGTGGAGGCAGTGCACGCGCGCATCGCTGCGCTGAACCCTTACGTTCAAGTCAGCAAGTCCAGCTGCCTCCTGGATGAGGGAACAGACCTCAGCTTCCTGAAGAAGTACCAGGTTGGTGCACGCTTTAAGCCATCTCATTAGCATGTTGGTTATCTGACACACGTGGTCTTATTAGTGGTCAGATATAGCCGTTATTGAATTGCATTCGCAAAAATGCTTTGGCACTGTGGTAGGTCATTTTGCCAGCTCATGGGTGACACTGTAACCTCACACTTCCAGGGTTGTTGGCTCAAATCCCACCCTTGCTCTGCGTGTTGAGGTTGTATGTTCTCCCCAGTGTATTACAGCTTTTCTGTTAGCAGTGAGGCTAATTGGTGTCAGTGAACTATCCCGAGGTGCTTCCAGCGTCTCTCAAACAGCTGCCCACCTGGGATTTCCACACACTGCAGTGTGTAGAGTTTAGATGGATGCTGCCATCATCCAGCATTAGTGAAAAGAAGCATATGGCATATGTGTGACTGTGAGGATGCTGCCATCCCCCAGCATTAGTGAAAAGCAGCATATAGCATATGTGTGTCTGTGAGGATGCTGCCATCCCCCAGCATTAGTAAAAACCAGCACACGGCATATGTGTGTCTGTGAGGATGCTGCCATCGCCCAGCATTAGTGAAAAGCAGCATACGGCATATGTGTGACTGTGAGGATGCTGCCATCACCCAGCATTAGTGAAAAGCAGCATACGGCATATGTGTGTCTGTGAGGATGCTGCCATCACCCAGCATTAGTGAAAGGCAGCATACAGCATATGTGTGACTGTGAGGATGCTGCCATCGCCCAGCATTAGTGAAAGGCAGCATACGGCATATGTGTGTCTGTGAGGATGCTGCCATCACCCAGCATTAGTGAAAGGCAGCATACGGCATATGTATGACTGTGAGGATGCTGCCATCACCCAGCATTAGTGAAAAGCAGCATACAGCATATCACAAGCCTGGGGAACAGATCAAAATTCAAGTTTGATGACTATTGTACTGAATACGCATCACTATTGAACCAAGTCAGACTATCGTAAACCAAGGAGCATCTGTTATATGTGGTCTGTTATTGTATATTCTCACATGTATTTTTCTTTAACTCACATCAAAATGGTGACTTTTAATTTTTAAAAAATATATTTATGAGATGTGTATACTGGTACCGGTCGGTGTAAATGACTTTAACCTGATGTTTTCCCTCCCGGGAAATAAGCTTATTGCAGATGTCATTGAACCTGAAGTGTTCCGTCTTGATTGTCCAGTAAATCAGATTTATTTTTTAGTGTGTGATTCTCACAGAGGCCAGCCTCACTTTACAGAAGAAGGTCAATAACTTCTGCCACTCACAGAAGCCTCCCATTAAAGTAAGTTCCCAGGACACCTTAATTCACCAATATCTGCCAATTAACAAACTTTTTTTGGCGAAGGAATATCTAGAACAGTGTTTTCCAACCTGGACTTCGGGGAACCCCAGATGGCCCACGTTTTTACTCCCTGCCAGACAGTCCACAATTTTGCGTCCTTCTGGGAGGTTGCTAGAACATGGACTGTCTGCAGGTTCCTCAGGACTGGATTTTGGAAACGCTGTTCTCGGACATCTTCAGTGGCGCCCCTTAGCTAACAGTGGCCTCTTCTCTCGCCGCCCTGCCTTCCACAGTTCATATCCTGTGACGTGTTTGGCATCTGCACGCGGGTCTTCTGTGATTTCGGCGAGGCCTTTGAGGTATCTGACCCGACTGGAGAGGAACCCAAGCAGGTCTTCGTGCAGAACATCACACAGGTACCCCTGGGCTTGGGACCCTGGGACATATTAAACATTTTCCCTTCCCTGTTCTAGCAGTAATTTTAGCTGTACTTGAAAGGACGTGGACTCTGAATACTGTAAGAAACATTAAGGATGGTTTTAGTGTTAAATTTTTTTTTTTTCCTATGTTTTTGATGGGGTGGGGGGGGAGAGATGAACTGGCATAAATGAAATAGCCTCAATTATTATAAGGCATTTTTTTACATTTGGATAAAATACAAACCTCACATTTTTGTGTTAGCCTAATTAAATGTTACATATATATTGTTATATGTAATGAATGTATTTATAAAGCTACCCAAAACAAATCAATGGGGAGCCACTTCAACCACCCCCACTGTGTAACCCCCACCTGGGTAATGTGACTGCAGCCATTCTGCACCAGTACACTCACCACACCCTAAGGTAGTGAAGGGGCAGGAGAGGATTCACCAGTTAGACAAAGGGAAAAAATAGGAGGCCAGATCTGAAAGGGCCACAGTGGGCAATGTAGCCAGGACATCAGGGTGCCCTCCCTACTTGGGATGTGGATTGGGATCCACACAGACCACAGGATGGGCTTACCCAGTCACTGCACTGGGGCTTTGGGATCCACACAGACCACAGCATGGTTTACCCAGTCACTGCACTGGGGAATTGGGATCCACACAGAACAAAGATGAGCTACCCTGTCACAGTACTGGGGCATTGGGATCCACACAGGACACAAGATGTGCTACCATGTCACTGCACTGGGGCATTGGAATCCTCACAAAACACAAGATGTGCTACCCAGTCACTGCACTGGGGCATTGGGATCCACACAGAACACAAGATGTGCTACCATGTCATTGCACTGGGGCATTGGAATCCTCACAAAACACAAGATGAGCTACCCAGTCACTGCACTGGGGCGTTGGGATCTACAGAGAACACAAGATGGGCTACCCAGTCATGAATTATGCAGACTTGGGCTTTTATTGTTTATTATATTCTGACAGCATTTAGAATTCAGATGAAAGGTGATATTGGCTTCTGGTCCTCGCTTAAAGCTCTGGTGGAGCCCACTGCTGTTCCCTCTTATCCTGCCCATGTTGTATCTGGTGTGCTGTGGTGATACCCGGTGTCCCCCCACCCCCCAGGATAACCCAGGCGTGGTGACCTGCTTGGACAACCAAGCGCACGGCCTGCAGACGGGGCAGAGCGTGGTCTTTCGGGAAGTTTACGGCATGACCGAGCTGAACGGGACCTGTCGGCAGATCACAGGTAGGGCCTCTGATGTTCCTCTTGTCTTTCTTTCATCTTTTTATTGACCTCTGATAAATTAGTAGGGATGTAACGAGACTAAAAACCCACGGTATGCTAATATTACAATAACAAGTCTATGGTGCCTTATTAATCGCAATATTAAAAATGATGACTTCGAAAAAATATCCTTTGTTAAATACTAATTTTATTCGTATAAAATTTTGTTTTTACTTTCACCTTAATGGGTTTCTGCATTCCTTCTGGAACAAAGTAAAATCAACAGAGCCAGTCGTGACCTAAGTATTTGCATAAATTGGCATGAATTATCTTTAGCAATGCATGACTGAACTATGTTTTTTTTTTTTTGCGCAATTGCATATGCAATGTCAGTAGTATAGTATAAACAGTCAGTAGTAGTAGTAGTAGTGCTTTTATAAGAGAAAATGGAAAAAATAATATATTACTGCAGCAGCATATTAAGACAAGTCACACTCACAGTGGAACATCAGTGGTTTTAGTATGATTGCGCCCTCTACTGTTCAAACAAAAACAATGCAATTTTTGACCCGAAGAGACAATGGAATGCAGCAGTACTGAAAACCCTAGTCTCAGTTCCATCATGGTATCTAGACTTTTTTATGGTGATATTGTGAAATTGGATATATCATTCATCCCTATAAATAAATGTACCTACATGCCTTATGTGCCTATGATCCATTCATCTACCCTTAATCCCTCACCCAGTACAGGGCAGAGGTGAATAGTTCAGTTTCAGGAAGTACAAATCCAGACCATGATTTTGTTTCAACCAACCACTTGACTCTTTTTACTGAACTGGTTGGTTCAAACAAAATCATGGCCTGGATTTGTACTTCCTGAACCTGAACTTTTCACCTCTGGTACAGGGTCAGGCAGAGGTCCCCTGTTTGGGATGGTAGTCTGTCACAGGTCACACACTCTTATATATCTATTTCTGTCTGTTTTTGTTGTGTCTTTTTCTGTCTGTCTGTTGTAGTCATTCTAATCCGGCTGATGACTGTCTGTGTTTCTCCCTCGTTGTCAGTGCTGACTCCCTACAGCTTTGCTGTCGGGGACACGTCGAGGCTGCAGCCCTATGCCCATGGAGGGTTCTTCGTGCAAGTGAAGACACCCCGGACGTACAGCTTCGTAAGCGAGCACCTTTAATGCCCTTCGAATGTGGGACGGCATCCGCGTGCGCGCATGGCGCCTCGATGCACTGACTAATCAATCGGCTTGATGTTCATGCGATTTCTGTGAATCGTCACGTGTCTTTAGCAGTGTTATACCTTTGATTTTTTTTTTTACTTTTATTTTATTTTATGTTTTCATTTGAAATCCAGTTTCATTTGAATTAGTTTCTGTTTTATTAATTTCTATTTTGCAGATATAGTTCCCTTTTAGTTTTTATATATTTTAGTTTCAGATTTAGTTTTAGTAATGTTACTTATAGGGATAGACTGAGATTTGTAGAGCTGTTTTATATGTCTGCTCTGTAGCGAGTCCTACATGAATACACTGTGTACATTAATTACTAATGTCCTAAAAATGGGTGAAACATATTCCAAAGAATTATTAATGGTGATCTACAGCAGTATTCTGGACTATGAATGATTTCCCTCAAGGAGGAGAGAGAAATAGTTACTTTGGCTAAACAGTATCGCAAAACGTAAACATAAATTACGTGATGTTTGTCTTTATTTCATTTGTTTCAGAAGATGTTTATAGTATCCATTTAGCTATATTTTTTACATTCTATTTTCATATAACATTTACGTAAACCAAAATGAAATTTCTTATAGTATTTGTTGTCGTCCCTAACCCTAATGATAACCTTGGTCCGTTTTAGGAAAAGATGGAGAAGCAGATCTTGGACCCTATGGTGTTTGTACCCGACTTCAGCAAATCGGAGGTAAGACCTCATCTTACATAGGCAGTATAGACTCAAACACATCCACTCGGTCAGAAGCTTAATGGACAAGCTGGCGGGGAATTAGGCAGTTGTCATGTTGCCATGTCAAGCCGACAGCAAACCTGTCAACCATGTCCATCATCTTCATTCAAGATTGAAGACTCTAATGTCATCTCGCCAAGTGCACAAATTTTTGTGTACCAGGTACCACGTGGCCACCATGAAAGGTCATTTCTCTGGGACTGTCATGCAATTTGGGAAGAAGTAAAGATAAATGAACATGTAAAACTAGGAAAAAAAATCTCTAGACCTCTACTTCTTGTGGCAGCATGCTAAGCGGGTCAGACTGGGCTAGACTGGGCCTCAGATTCTGGATGGTCCCAGGGGATCCGGAGACGTTCCCATGCCAGCTGGGAGTTGTACCCCTCCAGCAAGTCCCGTCCTCCTCCCTGGGGAACGTTCCCAGAGCAACCTGATAACCTTGGCTCTAATTTCTTCCTAGCAGTGGCTGATTGTGCTTATATCATGTGATACGTTCCACATGAGCAGGTACCCTTAGAGGTGCGAGTGACTTTCCTATTAACATGGGGCACAGTGACAGAAACCCGTCTCGTTCCACAGGCCCCGCTCCAAATCCACGCCGCCCTCCTCGCTCTCGACTCCTTCCGCCAGCAGCACGGCAGGCTTCCCGCCACTGGGTAAACCGCCCCCCCCCCCAACATTCATATATATAATCGCGAATATATCGCGTATGTGCAATAATAACCAGGACTTTAGACGACAGGCATAAATGTTTGTCTGGACGGCCGCTTTTTGGTACTACACCGGTGTTTACCTTCGCCCACAATTTACGTAGATAAGTAGCACTCCTACAATATTAATTAGAGGCATATTATGATGCCCAAAAATTAGTGATCTTTATAAATTCGACGTATACTTATGTTTAATTAAGCGTACGTTTAAGTAAAACACGTGTCGGACTTCACGCTGTACACGACTGACAATCTTATCTGCAGTGTCTCCTCTTCCAAAAGCCGCGCCTGCTGACCTGTCCCTTCCCTCGCCGCTTCAGTGCTTATCGCTCTTTTTCTCCCCGGTTGCCTTTGTTTTGTCCATTAACCAAATTTTATAAACATAAGGATACGCCGCATTTCTGCAGATTACTAAGTTTTGGGTGTCACAATACGTGCCTCATTAGTATTTTAGGCACGCAGCTAATCTGCTTGCCAAATCCTGGCCATAAATAAACACCCATATAGTACTGAAAATTTTACTGTTTTCGGCCGTCATTTAAAGCCCTGGTGATTACTGCACGCACCGTATACTCATGGTTATACTACGTGGTTATACTCGAGGTTATACTACGATATGAGATTCATTGTGCATCCCTGCTTCTGCATAGAATCAATATTTTGAATTGTGCTCCAAAACCAACTTTGTCATTGTGCTTTGTTTCGTTTTTATTTGGCGACTGGTGTGCTGGAGAGATTCTGGAGTGATCGGCATTAAGAGAAATGCACTCTATCGGCACAGAAGTGATGTTACTCATCAGCTTCTGATTGGCTGCCTTCCCTCCAAGTTCCCATTATCTAGAAAGAACGGCCTGTCTGTTAATAGCGCGATTGTTGATCATCTGTTCGACTAGGTGCCTGCAGGACGCTGAGGTGTTGGTGCGGCTGACTGACGAGGTGAACCAGACTCTGAAGAACAAGGTGAGTGTGCCTCTTGGGTCTCCTGCCTTCTCTCCTGTAGGGCACCCGGCATCCAGCACTCCGCTGCTCAAGCAGGGCTCCTCCATTCTTCCTCTTTTGTTCTCCAGGCACCTGTGAACCGGGATCTGGTGCGCTGGCTTTCACGGACCGCCCGGGGGTGCCTGCCCCCCCTCTGCGCGGCCATCGGGGGCACCGCTAGCCAGGAGGCACTTAAGGCGCTCACCGGGAAGTTTGCCCCCCTTCAGCAATGGGTGGGTCTCGTCAAGGCCGCACGGGGAGCATCTCTGCAGCCGTGCCTTCCTGCGTTGTTGATTCCTCTCCTCTCTGTGCCCTCAGTTGTACCTGGATGCCATCGAGGTGGTCAGACCTCTGCAGTCCCTCCCCGCAGATGAATTTGCCCCAAAGTAAGTCTGTTATTAATGAAAACCTTGAAATGCTGAACCCAAACAACAAACTATATCACAGGAACAAAAAGATGATGGGAAGAAGAGTGTTCCTTACCAGTAATATGTCGATGTCGCTATGCCAATAAAGTCATGTGCGTAAGAGATTGACCTTGTTCTTGACATAATGCTCATTCACGATGGTTAAGACCTGGAAGTTTTGATATTGTGGAGTGTGAATGCAGGATTGATGGGACAGACCATGATGATGATGCTGATGTCTTTGATCCGCAGAGGGGATCGCTACGATCCGTTGCGAGCGTGCATCGGGGAGACCATGTGTGGAAAGCTGCATGGCCTTAAGGTCTTCATGGTAAGAGATTGGCATTGAGGCCCTACATGGGCTGCCAGTTATTGATTGGCCAGCAGAGGTTTTATGATGACTTGTCGGCCAATAGCATTTTTGAACAACTTGCCTTCCATGCCCTCAGGTGGGATGTGGTGCCATTGGGTGTGAGATGCTGAAGAACTTCGCTCTGCTTGGAGTGGGTCTGGCTGACAGCTCTGGAGAGGTAGGTCTGAGGATCTTCTGCAGATGTTACCTTTATGTGGACCGTTCAGTAGCCATTGTCAGCATGCTTGACAGCAATGTGCAGGTGAGTTTTGGTTCCCGTGTGGTTTGTACGTCGACATTTAGTGCTACCCTGCTTCCAATAATATGGTTTTCTGATTGCGTTACTGCTCTGGGTACTGACTTCCTTCCCCTATGCCTGCCTCTTTTCTTTCTGTAGATCTGCATCACTGATCCAGATTTGATTGAGAAGTCCAATCTGAACCGGCAGTTCCTCTTCAGACCTCGTCACATACAGGTAGGAGGATCGTCCTGCATCTTCTTCCTCGGCAAGGCAATCCATCTTAAATAGAAATGCCTGAAGTAGGGCTGCTTGGCACGGTTATCCCACACTTCTGGGATTAGGGGTCCAGTTTGGACCGTGTTGTTGTTTCCTCAGGATACTCCAGTGTCCCCCCACAGACCAAAAACATGCTGAGGTTAACTGGAGTTACCAAATTGCTGGTAGAGTTGAGTGCATGTGTGTTCGTGTGTAGTCTGTGAGTGTGCCATGCGTTGGGTTGGCACCCCATCCTGGGTTGTTCCTTGTCTAGCACCCATAGCTTCTACAATAAGGTCGGACCCTCTGTGACCCTGCATTGGACAAATGGTTATAGAAAATGTATGCATGGATATAAGAAGTAATGCATTGCGAGTACTTTGGCTAAGCAGTCTGTTTATTACTGTCAGGAATGTTACTGTGGCTAAGCAGTCTGTTTATTACGGTCAGGAATGGTACTGTGGCTAAGCAGTCTGTTTATTACGGTCAGGAATGGTACTGTGGCTAAGCAGTCTGTTTATTACT
>JABFEA020000054.1:6665412-6677229 GCA_019775915.2 Cyphomyrus plagiostoma
CTCCTCCTTGAGAGAGAGGCTGGTCCTTTTACACTCCTCCTTGAGAGAGAGGCTGGTCCTTTTACACTCCTCCTTGAGAGAGAGGCTGGTCCTTTTACACTCCTCCTTGATGACCACTTCCAGTCGCATCATTTGACCCGGGAGAAGACTCATATTTTTTGGTATCTCCATCTGGATAATCGTCCCCATTGAGGAGATGGCAGTGAAGGCTAAATCACATGGTTTCATGCTTTAAACCATTTCGACAAGATTTCTGAAGGTGCGTGCGCATCCCCCACGTAAATGAACATGAATATTAGAATTACTGAATACTTTGATTCTTTTAGGAAACATTTCTTACCATTATTACCATTAGCGGTCTCATGTCAATGGCTATATTTATAAATCCTTTCGGCAGGTACTAGCAAGGACAGGATGGACAATAAGCCTGAGTGGCGGCATCTAACAGGGCTGACTTGGTAAACCACTGGTGGGCATCATGCCAGTGAAACAAAGCAGTGAAGTTTGCCCGGATGGGGCAGGCATGGGCATTGAGCAGCACTGCCTAAATCTTAGCCTGAGATTTGTTTTAAGATTTAGTATTTGTTTTGTTGGAATGGGCTGCAACACAGTAAAAAATATTACTTCTTTTTTACATATAAGGTACAGTATGCAGAACAACACAATCACACTTCTTTTTATCTTAAAAGCATTTCTGTTCTTTGATGAAAGTTATGATGAAAGTTAAAGTATTCTAATCCCTAGCACATAAATGCCAGGACAAGAGACAAACGGTGCATTTGGTTAACAGCCAAGTTATATAATGTGCGGAGTAGGAAAGAGCAGAATTAAGTAGATTGAGCTCCACCTTGGTCACTGCCAAGATGTAGCCTCTCCACTCTTCAGCATCTGGACCACTGGCCTGCAGGGGAATTACTGTTTAGTTTATGTTTCATATCTGGAGTTTTGATTTGACATATGGTTAAATAATTCACATTGTCCCATTTCAGTTTAGGGGGAATAACAGTATTGTAATATTTTATTTAGTTATGTAACCTACGTTAGAATGTTTGTCATTTCATAGAAGTATAGGAGGAGTGAGGGTGATCACTCCACTACAGTGCTTTTTTGGAACAGGGCTTGTTGCTTCTTTCCAGACCTGCTTGTTGCTTCTTTCCACACCTGACCTTCAGATGAAGCTCCTCTTTGGGCAGGATTAGAGAGTAAACAGACCAGCCGAACTCGAATGCAACCTTCTGCATAGCCTTCAGGTCTCTCAGCTCCAGTCGCTCGGTGTACTGCGTAGCCAAAGTACAGTGAGCATGCGCTTTTGAGACGGTCTGGCATGTCATTGCACAAACTGACTATTAAGGCCGCAGGAAAGCCATGATTTCATTCCTGCATTTCTGTAGTAAATAAGTGCAAATATGTAAAAGACAGAACCTTATGGTAACTTGAAGGAAAAAAATGCACATGAAGTAAGCTGATTCACATTTACCTATTTACTGCGACACATTTAGGCCTATATAGTAAATTGAAGGTGAGGACAATAGTCACATAAATTGTCTTTCAGAGTTCAATGTATTACCGCAGAAATAGTGCTATAAATACGGCAGCTGAACAAACAACATCTTACCATGTCTTTTTTCTCATCCATATACAGGAAAATCGTACATCCTCTCAGCTCTGCATAATACTTCTTAAAAGCCTGAAACAAACGATTATACGGTTTTCGAAAAGTCGTGGGGAGTTTTCGGTTTTGCCGGCACAGCACTCGCATCTATCAAACCCTAACAGAAGTGCAATTAACAAAACTAATTAATGAAGTTTTGCTTTGAGTGTAAGCAGTACGTTTGGGAATGAGCACGGGGATTTGCCACTTGATGGAGGGAATGAGACAACAATATGTGTGAATGGCCGAAAAGCTCCCTGCGGTTTAATTACACTTTGTGGATAATTATGATCATTGCAAACTCCACCATCAGTGAGAGGGAATTCCGATAATTGATGGGGAATTTTGATATTGACATGCCTAAAAGCGGTTTCTGACTCCCGAATACAGAATTACCTGTTCTGCGGGGTACTTCTTAGACAGGACTCCGGAGTGGTATAAGGGCAGCTCGGTGATTTTCTCCCTTATCCGGCTGATACCCCGCGGAGTGCCAGAGGCGGCTGTCATAGTACTGTGGTCAAGTTTATTTCAGTTGATAACACGCAAATGGAGAGAAACGATCTCATTTACTGTATAAATCCTCTGTGACGAACGAAGGCGCTGGGATTATGAAGAGTCAGTAGTACTTTTCAGACTATTGTACTTCGGACCTTTGAACCATAAAACAAGCGCTCTTTTGATTGCGGCACATGCAGTACAAACACCGACTTCTGCTAACTTGGTTATATAATATGTATATCGAGCTACAATTAGTACCCATGCAATATAACTTTGAGGAAATGCCCTACAAAATCAGCTTGGTAAATAACAAAACACATGTCAACAAAATATTCCTGATGTCCTTGATGGATTTAATTGCATTAACTGCATTTTGTTAAAATGACATTGTGTTCCTCGACAAATGTACAATTGTTTTGACTGGCCAAAGAAACTAAAGCCGCATCAACTTGCAAGTCTTTTGCGTATAACCAGAAACAAAATTTGTCTGATTAAAAAAATATAAAGAGATTAACTGGATCAGTTCCCAGCCAATTCAACTAATAGAGATTGATCTCAGCCTTCTGTCTCCCCTGGGACGCGGCTCCTCCGGGTCCACTAGCACTTTATGTATTTTTTAATGAATAAATCATGAAATGTCTAGTGAGACAGAAAATGCTGACGACCAGTCGAGCATTTAGAGATTAATATGATGTACCTTCATCCACATCAGCAGCTGTTTAAACAACTGAAGTGATACTATATACACAGAACTCTTAAAAACAGTAGACACATTCTTATTCATTCTGGTAGTATCAGAGTACTTTTAACTGGCAGCTTAGCTGCGCCAGGCCATAATACCTGCTCTGTGCAGCTTTTCGGAAAAGGAAGTGTAGCCTAAAGTTACGAAAGAATAACAGACCGCTACACTGACACGTGCGTGCTTCATTCATATTTCTCTTAACGCCACGCAAACAGGTAGATGTTAAGATTAACAAAGCTGAAAAGATTGACAAATAAGCATACAAATAGAGAACGCTAATAATAATTTATTCTACTCTTCCGAGTACTCAAAAGCGCTTTACAATTTATGCCTCACATTCACCCATCCACACACACAGGTGGCGAAGGCTGCCATGCAAGGTGCCAACCTGCACACCGGGAGCAATTTGGGGTTCGGCCGAACCTGCAACTTTCCAATTGCCAAACGATAGCACTACCTCCTGCGCCACCATCTTCCCCGTTATAACGGGTTACTCTTTCTTATGAGCCGTCTGGTTCAACAATAAAAGCACTACATCAACCCCCCCGGCAGAACTTTTGTACTTAAAATTGGCCTGTAATTAACTGACTGTAAACATTGCACTACAACCGTAACTTTGCACAAGCTGAACCATTTCATGAACCGTTTGCACTATATGTATATGCACATCGCACTTATGTTTCTCATATAGTATATTTTTGCTTTTTTTACCGTATTATTTTGTATCATTTCACAGGAATAGTGCTGTATGGAGAAGTTGCACGCTGAATATGTGTCCAATGACAATAAAGGAATCCAGTTAAAGTCATAGCGAATTGAATCAACACGGTGGCATTAAGGTAATTAAGTGCCGATGCCGAACCGCTGGCCCAACGCCACGTGGGCGGCTCTTCCTGACTCTCGGCCACCCTTATGGGCGGGACCTGGTGACGCCGACCCAGCCGTGTGGGCGGGACATGGTGACGCTCGCCCAACCATGTGGGCGGGTCCAAGTGACGCTTGCCCAGCCATGTGGGCGGAACCTGGTGACGCTCGCCCAGCCATGTGGGCGGGACCGCAGCAACGCTGTTGCTGAGGCTTCAAGATGGCGGAAGCCCTGACAACTCAAGAAGTGCTGGTAAGACATAACGCTGGATCTTGGTATTTCTTTCTCTGCGTTTAACGTTCGATAGTTGGCTTCTTGTCTTTGCTGCTTCCTTTTCCTTCCGTTGCACTGATCGCTTTTCCCGTTGGGTCGTTTCTTGGTGTCCTGGCGCCGAGAAATGCTGCTTTTTGGGGACGGGGCCCGTGCTTTTGGCTTCCCCTCCGTATCTGCTGGATCTGACAGACCGTGTAACTGCCTGCCGAGTCCGAGATTGCTGCGTGTCGGGCGGCTGCTTTATTCTTATATTTATGCTGCAGTTCTGCAGGATGGTTCCCAATTACTGCTGGAGCAGGAGGTTCTGGAGCTCGGGAGAGATTCGGTGGCCTAAAGTCGGTATTTTACTGTTGCTCTGCTGCGAGGTGGCGGTGGGCAGCTTTAATAGCGGACTTTGAGAAACGTTTAACTGTCTAAACTGTCTGTAACGGATCGTGATTCCCGACAGCTAGTCGGCTCATAGCGATGGCTGTGTATCTGCCATTTATTAAAAGCATTGCAATTTCCGATGTCTTAATAATAGACAAGGTAGTGCATCCCAGTACCTATAGACTAATCATCTATATTACTCTTAATCGTAATTTTTATAATTATAGACATTTTACATCTTGCTTTTTTTCCTCTTGAAATTTGTTTGCATGCGTGCATCTGAAGCCCTGCATTTTTGGATTTGAGCAGCTTATTAAAAGACTCGTGCAAACAAAAAACCCGCTTTAGTTTTTGAGGGTTGGGTTGCAAATCAACCATCCTGACATCTCGGCGAGATGCCTTATCGGGAGCCATAAGCCGGCTGCAGTTGATCGAAAATATGAACGTCTTGTTACTATTTCCTTCAGTCATGCCGGGTTTTAAAATCACCGTCCATTGCCATCATTAATACTGGGGCGGTATTTCGTTTCCGACACGTTGCGTTCAAACGCAAGCTCTGCTTTCTCTCTCATTTGTCCATTACCTTCTTTCATTATCTGCTTTTATCTGCGAGCCGTCCATTTGCTGTAAAGTGCAAACCTCACACAGACCCACTGCGCGGCACGGTCGGTCATTACACCAGGCTAAAACAGACTTGCAGAAGCTGGATCGCTCACGTCAGTTATAGGGCCCATCTTGGCAAGAGGACCTTAACCTTGGTGTGCATTCATTTATTCAGTAATAACTTCCAAATTTCTTTTGAAGCCTGTAACTCTAGAGCCCCACCAACCAGCGCCCCCCCCAAAAAAAGTCTCGATTTACATGTGGAGCGTAAATGCATTTCAGTGCTTGTCTTGTAAATGTCTGTGGACAAAAATGGAATACAGAAACCCAACCAGTCCAACACATCCAGCTCCTTCACAGGAACCACTCAGGAAGTCTACCTCCTCTTTTTGTGGTTGTGGTGTGAAATTTTGCTCTGCTTTAAAGGGATTTGGTTTCCTCTCTACAGAGTTCTCTCTGCATCCTAAAGAAGCAAGCTTTTGCAGGACAGTGAATTCACGAAACATAGAAAATGTAAACGTCTTGATCAGATAAGATGCTCCATCTGCAGTTTTTCATTGACCGTATTGGTGAGAGGTGACGTCAGACCTGCTGCTGCTTCTCAGTGGGACTGCCAGACTTTGAGGGATTCCTTGTCTTTAACTGTGTCTAGTGTTGCTTTTTTCCCCCTCAAGTTATTGTTTTGCTGTAAGGTGAATCGTAAGTCCAGCCTTTAATCTTCTGCTCCATGGAGTTTCTCAGCTTACTGGTATCTATCTCCATTATGTACCCTCTTATGCTGAAAAGCTTTTCTGGAGATGCGAGGGTCGCTAATTTGTGTCCTGACATGGTTCTCAGTGTGGTTGGTGTTACCCAGTACTGGGCAGTGCTGGGTTTAAGTTTGACGTCCTCGGTCCCTTTTTTTCCATGGGGGGGGATCATCGACTGTCGGTGTGGTTCCCTGCACTGCTGCCCTGTTTAGCAACGATTTATATTCTAAGAATATTCTTGGTGGCATTGCATTCCTGCCACGTTTTGACAAACGATTTAATGGGGGGGGGGGATGCTATACTCAGTACTGTCAGTACTGTAATTCCTCCTGTGCCTTTCCTCTGCCACAAGCGCTTCCATAACTTTTATCTTGGATCTATTTTGAAAGCCTGGTGGTTAAATTTGGTGACTTTTTTTTTTTTTTTTTTTTTTTCTCCTTCATCGAATACAGTACCCATCCAGATTCTCCAGTCCTTTTAATGTACCAAGATCATGTCCAAAGGGACATTCTGCCAGTTTTTATATTATAAGCTTCAGGATTTTAGTTTGAGGTCCTAGTGGTGCTTTTCACAGGCCCTTGTGATTGCTGTTTTGGATTTAAATCCCACACCTGCGTAGACGGTAAGGTGATTGAATTCCTGAATCTGGAACAGCCAGGTACTGGCCTGACGGCCTTCCTTTCTGCATGCCCCCCTGTGCGGTGGAGACCAGCAATCTGTGCTGCCCAGCCGACGAGATGTCACTGTAGGGTGGTACGAGGGCGAGGGAATCTGAATCGCCTGAATCGAATTTAGGCTGAATCAAGCCTATCGCCGCACAGCGAGACGCATTTGTCCAGCGTGACATCCAGAGGACCCCTTGTTTGCATTTGTGCTTTTTTACTGGAGTTTCTCTGCTGATATCCTTTCCTCGTACCTCCAGAATATATTCCTGCTTCCTGGTATAACAGGTTTTTATTACATTGCAAATAATTGAACTGCGCTCCGTAGTGATGCCATATTCGGCACCGAGGGCAGTGTGTGGCTCACCAGGGTTTAGACACTGCCTGTGACTGGAAGCTCATTGGTTCAAATCTTGAGGTCACCGGAGTGGTGAGTGCCTTGTGCAAGACCCCTAACTCCAATTGCTTCAGCAACTGTCTCAGCCAGCCTTCTTAAAGAAAAAGTGCGTGCTGTTCTGGTTAAATGTCTGTTAAGGCAATAAAATGAAAATGAACTAAATCCTGCTGAAATGGATCTTGCTTGTCTTTTCATTCTTAAGTGGGGTGTGGAAGCGTTTTGTCATCCATTCGATATGTGTTCTGCTATTTATTTCACAGTTATTGTTTTATTACTTCTTTCACAATGTCATAATATCTCCCTTTCTTCATGACCTCTAGGCCCTGCAGGCTTTTGAGAAGATGCTGTGTTTTTGGGTGTCCACTGTTTAATAATTCGATGCTTTAATTTCATCCAGAAACACTTTTAGTAATTTATTAATACTTTTGTGCGGGTCTAAATGTGGGAATGAGTCATTTGTAACCACTGCCTTTGTTTTCACTCTACGTTTGATGTTATGTTTGTTTCGCATGAAACATGGACAATTTGAAGATTTTGGATGCTTTGATCAGTATTTCAATTTGGGTTTATTCACATATAAACAAACATAAGGTTATTGAGCAAATATGCAGTTAAACCCCGAATGATACCAAGGTCACAGACCTTGGAAAGCTATCAGGGGCCTGTACTACGAAGCGGGGTTACTGGCTAATCGGGGTAACTTGTCAGATTTAAGGTACCGCAGTTTAAATGGACTTCATATTCCTTCACTTACATTTTGCCCAGACCACCTTAAATCCGACAAGTTACCCAGATAAACCAGTAACCCCGCTTCGTAGGACAGACCTTGAGCTTAAGTAGACTCAGGAACCACAGCTAGGTCACTGACTGTTCTCTTTTGTCTCATGTGGTGCGTTTCTGCATGTGGTTCTTGTCCGGCAGGTTGTGGAGGAGTTCCTGAGGGAACTTCGGAACCAGGAGCAGCACACACAAGTCCTGGTCTCCCAAAGTACCGCTGTTAAATTCCTGATGGCCCGAAAATTTGACGTCTCCAGAGCCATCGAACTCTTCCAGGCATACAAGGTAAGACTTGGGCCACCTCCTTCTGGGCCGTTCTCCTCGATCATGTGGGTCCAGGTCCCATTTCTACGAGCCCTGTTAACATTTAACTCCGAATGCTGAAGACCGGCTTCGTGTCATAGCCAGTTTTTATTTATTTGATGGATTGTACTTGATGAACTCTGGAATTTGTTGCTGGAAATAGGCTGTTGCCAGGAATTTTGGGATTTTCCAGAAATGCTCCATTCATATAGTTTGCAACAGTAACAGTGTTGCACAATTTCCTGTAATTTTCATATATTGGGTGCCAGTACATAGTCGTGTTATGTTGCATGAAAGAATAGAAAATCATTTCTTCTTGACTTAATACAAACGTTCTCAATTTGTGCTTCAGAGGATTCCTGGCACAACCTGCAGTTTTATTCTGTGACGTTTTGACATGCATATCTCTATAATCTGTAATTTATAATCTGTGACTCTGGCCTTAGTAAGGGTTTTTTTTTCCCCAAGCATTTCCATATATTTTGTGTCAGAAGAATCATGATGACACAATGTCCATCTCGCTTGTCTCTCTGCCAGCCCAGTTATTAAAAACAGGGTTTTAGATTAAGGTCACAGTAAATTCTGGTCTTAGACTTAAATTGACCCCTTATTCTTAATTGCACTGTTGCATCAGTGAATTCCATACTCCGCTCCTAGTAAATGTAACTAATCATCAGCATACATAGGCAAATTATTATAGAACTTAATTCGAATTAAATTTTTTTTGCTTAATTTTTCATTGGCTAAGAAATTTATTCATTATTTCATTGATCATCTGTGACTACATTCTACCTGGATATACATATTTTTAGAAGCGTTTTTGTTTTAGCAATAATGTTTTGCATCAATTCCTGCCACTTTTCATCAAATTAAACTGATATCTGTAAAACTGGCTAAGTACTTTGCTTGTTTGTGTAGGTGAAATCCTTCGATTCAGATGAATAGCGTCGCCCTTGACTGCAGATGTATCTGTAAACACGTCGCTAATTGTTGTCTCGGTTGAGCTTTTTCTTCTGAAATGTTAAGCAGGGTCTGCTTGACTGAAACCCAGTAAAGCCCAGGGTCTGGGAGATGTCCCCCCCCCTTCCCGCACAAGGCTCAACCAATCCCGTGTTAGCAGCTCTGTCTGTAACAGCATAAACGCCCGGAGTCAGTGAAAAGCAACGATCCTCTTTGGAAGCTTCTGTGACTTTTATGACAGTGACAAAAAAAAATGATGACAGTTAAAAATCTAAACACATAATTTCAGAATTGAATTTCAAGGACGAGTACAAACAGGATGAATTCACCATTTAAAATGCGAAAAGGGAGAAAAACAGTGGAGAATACATTCTATAAACAAGCTCAATCATGTATGATGCTAAAAAAAAAAACCTTTGGGACATATTGTCTCTTGCATGGTTGCTGTGCATCTAACTAAAACCAATTAAAATCTGCTGTTTGGAAAACAGCAATAAATGTTGCATGAGATTTAAAACTAGATTTAGTTGAATCTTCACTAGTCTTGAAAGTAACTATTAAAATATGCTAATAAATATGCATTTAAAAAATAAACTCTCAAGTTTAGTATCTTGAGTAGAGGATATGAGGGTCTGGGCATCCAGATAGTCCTTTGCCAAAAGTGTTTATTTTTAATAAGTGTCACTATTTCAACAAGAGCACAGCAGACCACAAGCATATAACATTCTTGATGTTAGCCTGATAGCTACAAGAATGTTTAGGTGAAACTCTCCAAATCACCGCTTTACGGGGGGGTATGCTTCACAACTTTGCAAAACATTCTCTTGAAATGCCGTCATCGACAACACCGCCGTTGACAAACGGCTGAATGGGGTCACAGCAGCGGCAGTGTGGAAATCGCTCTCCCTGGAATAGTATTGAGCAAAGCCAATGGGTTGACAGTTCGGACTGTATCCGACGTGGAAAAGCACGAGGTCTCTGTCTTGTTCAGACTTGGCATGCCGGAAAAATGTAAGCGAGCTGTTCTGTCTATCGTCTCATCTGGGCAATGCTTCCCTGATTACTTTACATCTGTGGAGAAGGTTTTAGAGTCCCTTTTGTTCCCTTGGTAACCCCGTGCGGCCACCCGTGGCTTCAGAATTTGAATGCGAGCCGACCGATTGGGTGACGCGGGGAAATGGAAGACTTCCTGTCGGAGCTCCATCAGGATGACCTTTTACTTCAGATCTCATCTGGCCATATTTACCGACCCGTCAAGCACGATCCGATGAGAGTAAATGCAGTTAAGCGTTTCACGTGCTTATTTGCGGTGAAATTCCTTGATGATTCAGATTACAAGAGCTGCCATACTGTGCTCCTTGAGTTTCGCTTTTACGGTGATCTCTCTTGCCATCAGAACACCCGGATAAAGGAGGGCATCTATAACATCAACCCGGATGAGGAACCTCTTCGATCAGAGTTGCTAAATGGGAAGTTCACAGTGCTGGTAAGCGCATTCTTTTTATTGGTGCTTGTTGTGTTCACCTGCATGTGTGCAAGTATGCATCCCATGTGCCTTCTCAACACATTATACACTCTGGATGTGAGTAACTGAGGCAGTAATCTTGCCTCGTAGGGACCATCTGCTGGTTCACAATCTGGGCTTCTGGCTCCGCCCTCTTGGTACCCTAATCTTAGCAATGACCCATTTAGCCTAGTGTGTGTGTGTGTGTGTGGTTCTCCCGCAGCCCGGCCGAGACGCTAAGGGCGCGGCCCTCGCGTTGTTCACGGCCCGTCTTCACAGACCCGACAGCACGTCCCACAAGGCCGTGCTGCAAGCCATCATCTACCAGCTGGACAAGGCCATCGAGAGGTAAAGATAAGGCAGCATGACGCATGTTAAAATGGATAGAATCCATACATGGGAAAACCATGACTCTTAAAGGCACATGCACCATATAATTGGCTGTTTGCAGTGTGTACGAGCGCGAACACAGTAACTGCTCTCGTCACATGGGCGTATTTTATGATATCTGCAGCGGAGTAGAACAGCCGTTCCCAGTTAACCGTGTTGTACAGGCAAGTCGTCACACAGCACTTTGTGAATAATTGCCCCCTGTAGGTGTCAGGCACCCTAATTTCCCCACGATTTATCTTGCGGCTCGTGCCGCGTTGACCGGTGGGCCTGCGGGGATCGCACAGCTGTGCTCGCGGTTTTCTCCTCTCGCTTTCAGCATCCAGACGCAGCGGGATGGCCTTGTGTTCATCTACGACATGACCAACTCCACTTATGGCAACTTCGACTATGAGCTGTGTGTGAAAATACTCAACCTGCTCAAGGTATGAACCTCATAGACCCCCCTTTTCTCCAGTGTTTGTTAGCCTTTATTTCTTCTGGAAGCTCCTCACTTGTATAAATGTGTATTAAATATGAAATACTAGCGGTTTTGCACACTTTTTTGGGCGTCAGGGGCCCCAGGATGTTCCTAGTCAGGAAGATATCGATGTTCAGAAAGGAATCCATGTAGTGTTTCTTTGACGGGTCACTGTACACCTTCTAGACATCCTGAAAACACAACTTGACGTATCCTTGCGCTACGACTTTGCCCCTAAGCTTTCGCTTCGGTGTAATCTGGCCGAGTACACAAGTGTATAGCCTCCTTTCAGCAACCTCTGACTGGAGGCTCATGTCATATGTTGGCGGTTACCATCCTGTAGGGTGTAATTACTGTGCAAGGGCCCTAAAAGGCCATAGGGAATTTTACCAGGAAGTTCCTGTTCCAGGAAGGGCACAGAAGGCTTATAGATAAATCTGTCGTGCCTGTACATAAAAAGTTTAGAGCTAATGCTTTGAAAATTGTCAGTGCAGCCTTTTAGACATCTTGTGTTTATGATTTACTCGGGAGGTCAGTTCATATACACTCACCTAAAGGATTATTAGGAACACCTGTTCAATTTCTCATTAATGCAATTATCTAATCAACCAATC
>JABFEA020000054.1:6677329-6690737 GCA_019775915.2 Cyphomyrus plagiostoma
ACTGCAAGATGCTATCCTATCAATATGGGCCAACACTTCTAAAGAATGCTTTCAGCACCTTGTTGAATCAATGGCACGTAGAATTAAGGCAGTTCAATTAAGGCGAAAGGGGGTAAAACACCGTATTAGTATGGTGTTCCTAATAATCCTTTAGGTGAGTGTATAAGAATAAAATGGAGGCCCTGACTCATTTTTTGAGCCGCGAGCTTGTATTTTGATGAGTGTTGTTTTATGCCAGGTCCTTACTTTTCTGATGAGCAGTGTACCTAAATGATCTTTGACAGCAGGCCTGCTCCTCCGTTAGAAGGTAGATCTGGTGGCCACGGTCCGGCTGCAATGCCGCTGCGTGAGGGAATGTGACGGACCTAATGTCTTGCCGTTCTGTCCTGTTTGTCCTCATTGGCCAGGGCGCATTTCCTGCACGCCTCAAGTATGTCTTCATCGTGTCGTCGCCGCTCTGGTTCCGGGCGCCTTTCGCTGTGCTCCGCCTCTTTGTCCGAGAGAAGCTGAGGGAAAGGGTATCGTCTGACTGTTACTCATTATTTCTGTCTCATCCTATCCGCCTTCATATCTCACTCTCCCCTGTGTGGCCGCCCGTCTTTGTCGAATAGATGCATCGTCCAGTGTTAAACCAACTCGTTAAGTGAATCTTTCTGTTTTCTAGCCTTTTTCTGTGAATTTAGTGAATTTTTTTTGGGTTATTCATTTATTTATTTATTTGCATTATCACCGTAATTCTTCAACCAGATGATGCCATTGTTCTCTCCTTATCATTCTCTCTCTGCTATGACTCTTTGCACCAAGACTGGGTAAGAACCAGCTGATGATGCTTGCTTTACTGTTTCACACTGTAGTGGTAGAGAAGTGTGTGTTTGCTTCTGCTGTGCACACGACTGTCACTTTCACCATAGAAACCACTGTGGGGGGGGGTGTTTAGGAGACAAATGAGATCATACTTGTTCCCCAAGTTTCCCCCAGGAGGGACAGTCAGACAGTTTTTGAGAGAAATGCATCCTGCATTTTTTAAATGGTGGTTTTTTTTTTTTTTTTGTCCAATGTCTGAAAGATCTACGGAAGTTTAGTTCTCCTATTGTGAGCTGGGTGTGAGATTTCTGTTTTGTGAGTGTTAGGTTTCTTGTGTTCTCGGGCTTTCATAACTTCCAGGATTGTGTGTGTCTGCCGGCGGCTGGCCGTCGAGGTTCTGATCGTGTTTTCTGCGGTGCCCAATCAGGTTTGCACGGTGAAGGCACACGAGTTGGCTGGCTACATCCCTATGGAGTCTCTGCCGGAGCACCTGGGAGGATCTTCCCAGTACAGCCACATCGCCTGGATCCAGGCCTGCGTCAATTCCGGCCAAGACGGGCTAGAGAGCGAGGACGGAGACTGCGTGGGGAACCTGCTCCGCTCCTACTCCGTGAAGCAGCCCGCTTCCGTGGTCGACCCGACCACCGGGGACGCCCTGAACTCCAATCTGGGGGACGACAACAGCTGCACCACCAACGCCAACGTGCATAATCACTACCACAGGCCAAGCAGGACTAGCTCGTCGCCCGAGTCCCCACAGGGCCACTGTCAGCACTGGAACGGCGCGGCGCTTGGTCAGGGGTCAGGGGTCACGGGGGCCGGCGTGGCAGTTTTGGGAGTGACGGATGGTCGTAGGGAGAAGAGGGACTCCATCCACGGCAGCCCCAACGCCAACGAGCGATGCCGCCACCCGCCCCCGCCGCCACAGTCTGACACCCCGCCCGACACGCCCCTGTATCGCAAGTACGGTGGGGGCTCGGCCGGGACGGATGGGATCACGGCTTCGGGCCAGAGGGACGAGGACAGCGGGGGTCCGGAGGAGGACGAGGCTGGGCTAGGCGTTCCTCCACTGCCACAGAAGTCCTCGCGACCCGCGCCGGCCCAGAACCGGGGCCTGTCGGCTGGACCCGGGCCGGATGCGGAGCAGTCTGTGCACGTGCCCGAGAGCGGCGGCATGGATCTCACTCAGCTGGTGCAGTATGTCAAGAAAAAGAAGAAGAAGGGCATCTACCAGGAGTACGAGGAGATCCGCAAGGAGCAGCCATCGGGTTCCTTCGACTACTCCAAGTGAGTCCCCAAGCTGTGGTAGGCCGGGTGGGTCACCTGGGGGTGATTGGGAGGCCGGGGAGGGTGGGGGGTCGTTAGCTCTTTGCTTGGACTGAAGTCCAGGCCTCAGGAATCATTCCTCTATGGTCCAGATCTGCCTTCCTGATCCAAACCGATCTACTGTCCCAACTTGTAGTGTTCTGGGAAATCAGAGCAACACGTTCCCCTTGGGAGGAGATTGACAGGGTTAGGAACCGTTAGATGGAGCCGAAGATCGAGAACATTGGAACTTGCCACCTAGGGTAGACCGAGAGTGTTTGAGAGGTAGTTTTAGAGTAGGTTCTTCAGCTCTTTGGAGATGTTCTTGCATCCTTACAGGAATCCTGATAATTTAGTGATGTCGTGTATCGGCGTATGGGGTACCGTCCATGCAATCCGACTAGGGACAGTTGTTTCCATCTTATATGAGGTGGTGTGTTTTTTTTTTTTTTTTTTTTTGTGTGTGTGTGTGGTTTGCACTATAAAAAGAACGGAGTTCCAGTTGATCGTCGAGAAAGAGGAAGTAACAGTTACTGTAAACGACTCCCCCGTTGTCTCCGTCAGCCTGGGAACCGTGTGTGTGTTAGAAAAGTACCTCCTGTTTGTTTGGATTGTGGAGGTTCCCCGAAAGGAAACGGCATGGGCTTTATGTGGAGAAACGGCAGATGACGGGTCCTGACATTGGCGGGGCACATGCAGGCCTTCTGCATGCCGGATTTAGTGCAGAGAACTTTGAGGGTTCTGCTTCGGAGATGCTCAGTTGGAAATGAAAGTCGCCTAAATGTCCCCCAATCACCCCCCAAAGAACGACAGCACTGATACCCTTCCTGTGATTTGAGATTGGTGAGAGTGTTTCCTGTGCATCCGATTTGCAGGAAACCGTGCAATCAGGTGAAGAACAGGTACAGCGACGTCCTGTGTCTTGATCATTCGAGAGTCAGGCTCACCCCACTGGATGACGACGAGGTATTTGTCACCATGTGGAAAGTAACCTGCTGTTTTTTTTTTTTTTTTTTTTTTTTTTTTTTGTTATCAATATTGAATGTATGAATCCAAAATTAGCCTGTTTGTAGAATTTTTTTTTAAAATTAAAGTTAATGTATATAATTGTCAAATACATGCGCATGCACATTTCTCACGCTTTATGCCAGTGGAGTTTGGTTTGATTTGGAAACTGCTTCAGTGTAGTATACACAGAATGCCACTAGAGGGCAGTGTGGACTGGGGTAAAAGTCAGATTTTAATGGGACTTTTGGTTCCTGTTCATTTTCTGTGAATTCATTGTCCTCAGGTTTCCCGAATGAACCGGCTTTTGTTTTCTGTTCTCGTTCTGCTACAGACCTCAGATTACATCAACGCAAGTTTTATGGATGGTTACAAGAGTCCAGGTGCTTACATCGCCACTCAGGGTGAGCTGCCGGTGCCCGGTGTGCGTGGGGGGTAAACGTGGGGCCGCGTGCCACCGGCCTCTGGTGCGTCCCCATGTACCAGGGCACCGTCGCTGGACGGCTGCTCCTTCCATTTCCAGGAAGCGTGGAAACGTGCGGCGCGAGCTATTCTTACATCGGCCCGTCCAGCGGTTCATCGTCCGACGGGAAGCGGACGTTGCCGCATCCCAAACAGGCTGTGCGTGTTCTGTCACGTGACCCAGCCCCCCCCCCCCCCTTCCCGTTTCAGGGCCTCTGCCAAAGACGTACGCTGACTTCTGGAGAATGGTGTGGGAACAAATGGTTCTGATCATCGTAATGACAACAAGGTAAAATAACAAGGCTCCTCCAAGAGATTCCCAGCTTTCTGGCCTCCTGTTAGACAGTATAGACAGCTAGCAGTACAGGTTGCGCTACTGTAAACCATGTGATGTCTGCCCGGTCATTCTCATTGGCTGGCTCCGTCACAGCCTGAAAGCAGCCTAATTCAAAGAATTCAAAACATTGCATTTTAGTATTTTTTTACCCACTGTCTTCATGCTCTATTAGATGCAACTTGGCGTGGAGGGATTTTAATGGCAAATGTAACTGAATCTATTATTTTTATTGCCGGCGTATTCTTTCTGATTTTCTCTTCATAATTTGAACATAATATTAATCTCATTTTCTGTAAATTAACTGATTAACATTGTCACTTTTCATGTTTGCATAAAATCCTGGGCAGAAAAAGGCTTATTTTGGTAAAGAAAATAAGCAGAATGTCCCTTAATGTTGCACTCGTGCAAAATTTCACTTAAATGGGTAATTCTTTCCATTTCCTGTACTCGTGGGGGTTAGCGTAGCCACTGTAAATGCGTAAATAAGTCAAATGATGCTCCCATCCCGGCCGGGTATCCTGGAGATAATGCAGTGAGTTTTAAAATAGCGATGAATAAATGCCAGTGAGTTGCATTATTAATTGTGAATTTGGTGAAACACACACACACGTCATTTAGATTGCTAAATTTACTCTAAGTAATGTGCTCTCTTGGTCTCATACAGTAGGTAAATGTAGTAAATTCGGTGTAAATATAAGAATGGCCAGATGGGGGCGTTCTGCAGTGAGATGGAGGAATTGCCATGCTTTTGTTGTGGGATGTTGATTGGCGGGGGCCGTGCTACTGCCTTCAGAGTGGTGGAGCGCGGCCGGGTGAAGTGCGGTCAGTACTGGCCCCTGGACGTGGGCCGATCTGAGGAGCATGGGCACTTCGTGGTCAGGAACGTCCACATCGAGATGTTCCAGGACTTCAAGCTCTCACACCTGGAGCTTTGCGACAGCCGGGTGAGCTCGAGGCGTATGTTTGTTTGTGCCTTGTGGCCGGCGACCGAAACGCGGTCGGACCTCACTGGTCAGCTGGGCGTCTCCGTGTGTCAGGGGGTGGGGCCTATCATTCACATGGAACTCGGTTAAAAAAAAAAAATAAAAAACCCTGAGTAGTTATGAATCAAACTTGGATATAAATACAGCTCAGAGAACATTAATAACATTTTAACTATTTTAACTAAACACACTGTTTGATTGTAACCTGCAGTCGTCAGTCTGTTTTTGATGGCATACAGGGGGGGTATTTATCTTGGCGCTCTCGCCGACGGGGTGTCTGACCATCAGCATGGTGGGTTCCCCACTGTCTGTGCCGAGATGCCATCCAGGGCCTCCAGCCTATAAGGCCTTCTGCCCAGTATGGTGGCTCCTCCAGCTATATTCCACTAGTGTGATTTGAAATGAACCCCCTCCCTCCCATTTAATGCACATGGCACATGTTATACCAAAGTTTTAAACACGTTAAGAAAACGTTTTTTATGAGTGAGCTGGAAGCACCGTCCTGGGTGACCTTCTGTACTGACATGTATTCCAAAATCTGAAATGGGCACGTAACTTTTTTTTTTTTTTCCCCTCAAATTCCAGTAGAAGGATAATTTGAGCTGCTGCTCCATATCTGTATTTTTGGGCTCGTTTGTCCTTGTTTATTTGAGGTGCCACTGGGGGGCGCTAATATCAGATCCGTGTCACTCTCTCCCGGCCCGTAAGACAGGGGAGAGCCGGAACGTGGCTCACTACCTGTACATGAGCTGGCCGGACTTCGGCGTCCCGAAGTCTGCCTCCGCCATGCTGGACTTCAGGGGCCAGGTCAAGCAGCACCAGGAGGCAGCATTCCGGGCCATGCATGCTGACTGGACGGGTGCCCCAGGGGGCCCACCAGTGGTGGTGCACTGTAGTGCAGGCATCGGGAGGACAGGTAGTACATTTCCACCGTTTGTCCATTCGGCTGTGTTTGCGTGTGTAAGGTTTTTAAGCAGGCCACCCCCCCCACCGCCCACCTCCCCAGGCACATTCTGTACGCTGGACATCTGCCTGTCCCGGCTGGAGGACATCGGCACAGTGGACGTCAAGCGGACGGTGAGGCGCATGCGCTCACAGCGTGCGTTCAGCATCCAGACCTGGGACCAGTATTACTTCTGTTACATGGCTGTACTGGAGTATGCTCAGCGGCGCCACCTGCTGGGCCCCGTCGAGTGGTCCGACACCGACCCGGAGACGGACAGCGAGTGAGGGGAATGGGGGGCCCAAACTGGCCCCTGCTTACCAGAAGGTGGGTCTCAGTGGATGGGGGGAGGGGTCTGTGTCCCCGAACACCCCCCCCCCCCGCTATGTTATTCAGTCGTAGCATCCTACATTTACTTGCACAAGTGTGACGGACAAATTGACGTGCCCTTTTTACATCCACTGTTTCTGCTCCTCTGGTCACGTGGGTTTATTTTTTTTTTTTTTGCAGAAACATGAAACTTGAATTTTTTTTTTGAGGAAAATCTGTTGGTGTGAACTATGTCTCTGTTTTTTGTATTTGTTCATATGTAAACTAATCTGAAAGCCAAAGCTGTTGCCTTGAATGCTTGGATGTAATATTGGTCATAATTGTGAAAAGCCCTTGTATATTCTTGTAACATACATTTATATATTGTGTATAACAACCTTTGACAAAGCCTTGTGTTAATATAACAGTACTTAACAGTAACAGAAATCTATAGTTAACATACTCATGAGAAGTTACTATGCTCTTGTAAACCTGTGTGAGTGGTCGGGTCGCTTCATATCAGTGTGTTTTTTTTGTTTTTGTCGCTTCTCAAAAAACGTGTGTAAATTGGCCTCAAACGACTGACTTCGGTGTCTTGCACTGCCTCGCTGCAGCAGAGATGTTTGCCGGCCCTGCCGGACATCTCCAGCGCCCTCTTGTGGACGGCCGCGTCCCGAGGCTCGCCTCACCTCCCTGATCCGTGCCTTGTCCCCCCCGCAGCGTAGCGCGTCTGTGGTCCGGGGCCCCTGCTCCTCGCGCCCGCGACGATCCGACTAACCTGCGATCTCAGGGCTCAGTGTTGCTGGTGTCAAAGTCATTGCTCTCGGTTAACCTCTGGCAATCATTTTACAAACTTTCTTTTTCTGTTTTATACTGTATTTTATCTTGTTTGTCTTTGTAAAACATTGACAGTATTGATAATGAATGTTGGTACGATTCATAAAAAAAAAAAAAAATTTACTCTGATAAGCTAAACGGAACAAGTGAAAGAATGAGAAATATTTTTGGAGTTACTTTATTTCCTGGATAATGTTACCTGCCATTGCATTATGGGAAATGGAGGCCTATAAACCATGATTGTAGTTTCTTGACCATGTAAAATCAACCATGGTGTTCTTACTATTATATATTTTTTTTCCCTCTGAAAGTCCCACTGCTAGCATTGTGAAACAGGCAGTCAAGCCTGACGCTTAAGTGGTCATGGGAAGGAGGCGCCATTGGCCACGGTTTAGCCTCCTTATCGCCATGACAACATGGTGCCTCTCCGACCCACACAGGAGGATTGAATGTAAGCCACGGTACAGCCAGCGACGTACAGTGGGAGCACAGGAACCGGGAAGGAGGGAATACCTCTTCCCATCGGACCCCCTGTGCTTCCAGAATGTGACGAGTTGCTGTTTGGGAGCTGGGGGTGGTGGTGAATATTGCCCCCCCCCCCCTCCATGTTTAGCATGGTGGGATTTAGGAGTTTTCTGCTTGAGGTCACAAGTTTGTTTTTCGAGAATGGCCTTTTTACTGAAGTCTGCGTATAGTGTCATAGTAAAAACATGGATATTCTGAAATGTCTGTGTGTCTTTGTTTTTCAATTAGGGTCAATTTTAAACATCTTTTTAATAGGTTCCATGTAAATTAATATTTCTTTCACTCAACGGTTATAATTTGGTTTGGCAATGTTAATATTTTTAATGTTTAAAATTTCCATGGTTTCATGTTAAAAATGCATAACGAAGTATGTGCATTAAACAGTGTCTCAAAAGCATAATTACTGACAGTTAAATGTCACTCTGCGTTGAGAAAAAGGAAATGTAAAAATCTCTGGAGGAAAATAATGTCGAGGGTCATACTTATCGCTATGATCAAACGCGATCGCTGTAGAAAAACAGTCTGCCTTGGAGTGATGCTCTCCGGCTTCTGATTGGCTGACAGCAGCAGTGTGGGCGGGATCACCTCTGCATTCTCCGGGATTCGCGGAGGTGTCGGCAGGACGCGCAGCAGGCCGAGCGGTAGTAGGCGTAGACGCACAAGCGGGCCTGCACCACCACATTGCAGTTGTAGTACAGATCCTGGCAGTTCATGTCTGTGATGGTGGGGAAAGGGAGGACCGTTAGCTGGAGAGTTGATAGCCCCACCCGTTTATCAGATAACGCTAAAAGTAAACGGATAACTGCAGCGCATTAAGGGAGCCATACCGATCTCGGGGGTGCAGGGCTGCTCGTTGCATGGTTCCCGGTCCGCCGGCACGATGAAGGGGTCACACCCCTCGCTTGGATTCCTGTTGTCGCCAAGGCAACGGACCTCCCGCACACGGTAGCCCCCCTCACATGAGCGGGAGCACTGCAAATAGGGATTGGCGGGCATCGTCCTTGCTGTGATTTATGGGTGTCAGGGAGAGGTGGGGTGGCGCGGAGGGGGCGGGGGTACGTACCGCGCTCCAATCGGTGACGTACCAGGCCGGGCCGCACTTCTTGAGCCGGCAGGACTGGCTGGCGGGGGGGCGGGGAAGATGGCTGCAGTTGGAGGAGGCGGTGAGCTGGAGGCCGCCGTCGCCGTGCAGCAGGCAGGCCACGTGACGGCTCTGCAGCCCGTCGCCGCATTCGGAGGAGCACTGGCGACAAACAGCACGAGGTCAGGAGCCAGGAATGCCGGCTATGGCGGGATCACATCAGCCAGTGAAAAGGTGGCAGCAGCAGAAGCAAGTGGCTGATAAAAATTTTGAGGATGGAGAAGCAATCATCCAGTCAGCAGTCATCCATCCATGCTATATTTTTCCCCAGAATGGCTTGTCCAATAGGGAGTTCCCATGAGCCTGGCTGCTGCAAGAAACTGACATACTAGAGGTAGGGTTAGGGATTCTAAATGGCCGAAACCACATGGAGCTGTGAGGTCATCCTACTGTCCAATGAGCCTCCGGGACACTAGATTCCCCTCCCACCACTGGAGGGCGCCGCGCTCACCTGCCCCCAGGGCCCGGTGTACCACTCCGGCTTGTTCTGACATGGCCCCATATGGCAAGAGGTGCGCTCCTCCGGCCTCTCGTCCCCGCAGCTGTCCAGGGGTAGGCTGCCGATATGATTGGTCAGGCACACCACCGAGCGACTTCGGCTGCCTTCGCCACACTCCGTGGAACACTGGCCCCGCCCAAAAACAAAGATGGCGGTCAGCAGGCAGCCCCCATCCATCAAACATCTACATCCTCAAGACCACCAGCTGACGACTCCCACCCTAAATTTCCTAGAATCTGTATAAAATAGTCCCTGAAACACCAGGGGAAATAAATTAAGAACAAGATAATGTAAAGCATAATTAAAAAGAGAGAGAGAATATAACATCTCTCTCCATCATATATGCTTTGCCTTACAGTGATAATATAGAGCATCAGGCAGAATGTCACTCAGTCAATAACAAATGTAACAAAAGGTGCACAGATGCAGCATCATTTGCACTTAGGCCCGTAAGAATGAGGATCAGCCATTCAGCCAATCTGGCTCATTCTAATCAGGTAGTGATTTCAAAGAATGTGACAACAAGGTGACTAACAAACTACTATAAAATTAGCAGATCTGATATAAACCAATTTGCTCCCATCTGTGGTTAGCTATGTCAAGCCAGCAAGCTAGGACTATATTCATGGCAACAGTAAAACAGAAAAACAAATAAGCAAACACTAACAAACACAATGTAAATAAGATGTTTAAGATTAGCTTTTGATAAAAGGTCTAAAAAAAAAGGCTCTGGCTTGACTTAATTAAAAACCTCTGCTAAAGAGTAAAATGTTAACTCTGTCTAATGGAGTTAAAGGAAGGACTTCCCAGTTCGGTGTTCAGGGACCTTCAGACAGTCCACGTTTTTGGAGCAGAAATGTGGACTGTCTGGCAGGGAGCTGTGAGGGAGCAAAAATGTGGACTGTCTGGCAGGGAGCTGGGAGGGAGCAAAAATGTGGACTGTCTGGCAGGGAGCTGGGAGGGAGCAAAGACATGCACTGTCTGGGGGTACCCGAGTACCGGGTTGGGAAACACTGCCCAATAACATAGACGTAGATGACCTGGTCCCAGCAGTCTTTTAAACAGATTTTCCATCTGCTGCTTTAAAGTCCATCTGTGAGGTACCAACACCTTCCAGATACTTTTCCTCCAAGCTGAAGGATAGTGGCTCCACCCATTCCCAGAAAGTCACTAAAGACTGTTGTCGCTCCTCCCATGCCCCCCATGGCTGTCATCACGGTGCGCCCCTCTCCTCTGCCAAGTGTCCCCCCACTCCAGCAATTCCTGTCATTTTCTTTGCATTTTCTGCACATTCTCTGTCTGTTCCAACCCCTATTTCCCAGTTTAGTATAATACTGAAAATCTAAGATACTAGAATCAAAGCAATTTGTATTCATAGATGTGAAAAACAGCCAATATCTGCCGATTATCTGAATTGCCTTTATGTCCGACTATCATAAATTACTAGAATAATTAACAACATGAACTCTGTGCGTCAGTGGGTTTGGGACAAGGGAGGAGTTAACATCATCAGGGAGCAGGAGGTGTATGTTGAAGAACACACAGCTGCTAGCCATATTTGAAGAAAACAAGCAGGGTGTAATTAAACACTGCTGGCTCTCATGACATTGGGGGTTTAGCCTAATATGGCCCAGAACACAGGACCTTCTTCCTGCATTTACTGCATAGCTCAGAATACAGGACCATGTTCCTGTATTTACTGCATAGCCCAGAACACAGGACCTTCTTCCTGCATTTACTGCATAGCCCAGAATACAGGACCATGTTCCTGTATTTACTGCATAGCCCAGAATACAGGACATTCTTCCTGCATTTACTGCATAGCCCAAAACACACGACCTTGTTCCTGTATTTACTGCATAGCCCAGGACACAAGACATTCTTCCTGTATTTACTGCATTGCCCAGAATACAGGACCTTCTTCCTGCATTTACTGCATAGCCCAGAACACAGGACCTTCTTCCTGTATTTGCTGCATCGCCCAGGACACAAGACCTTCTTCCTGTATTTGCTGCATAGCCCAGAACACAAGACCTTCTTCCTATATTTACTTTCTTACTCCCGCCAGAGACAGATCTGACCAATTAGCAGAACGAACATTCTCGCGTGGTTTGTAGTGGTGTATTGTTGCTTAGCTTGGATTATTCTCTGTGTGACAGCAAACCCAACCAAGGGGAAAACGCTCCATTACAAACTCATCACCTGATTTAGACCAGAGAAACCAAACTATAGGTGTTCAAATGCCCTTAGAAATGTCGATTATCCCAAATGACCGGCGGTGTGACGTGAAAGTGCTAGCCAGTTATTTCACAACGGCTAAGTTACAGGAAAATACAAATGTTCAGAAGATACAGGGATGCCTTTCCTAAGTCTTTTATGATCCTGTTTTAAAAAGTCATTCAGCTCTTCTGTCTGTATATCTCGACTCCGCATCACATTACAGTTCAGTCACACACTTCCCATCTCCACACATCCCCAGCATCATCTGCCGCACTGGTTACAAATTACAGGTTAGACTAGTAAAATCATTTTAGAGGCTTCATACTGGGCAGATACCAGCCAACACACCTGTATCACCTAAGCTGATTTCCTCTGATGTCGCTACATAAAACACGGATAAATTTAATTCCTGGGATTTAGCCCTTAGGGAGTTTATCCTTCAACAACCCATCCCAGTAGTCCTTCATGAATAAATTCTCTGAGCTATGAAATTTTTATATGCAGCACAGTCCCACCCTGTGTCTGTCTGAGCTTTTACGACATGTAAAAGCTCAAATCTCAGTCCCATCTCAGCTTCCAGCTTCTGTTGCCTATTAACACCGTGGCCACAATATCAAGCATTTTATTCGCTCCTAAAATGTAGACCCTTGTCAAAGCTACCACTATACTACAGCCAACCACTATCTTTGGCTGAGTTTAACCTTCTCGGCTATTACAGACAGCAGACCGCACTAAGCAGTCAGCCCACATGTAACAAGACTCTGGGCGCTTATGGAAACCATGACGACGACCCCATGCCCCTCCTCCTGCGCCTAACAGGCTGCCCACTGCACTCAGGAAACTAAATTCATCCCATTGTAACAAATAAATCCCATTGTACTATCACATTAGGGTGACAAGATACTCCATGTGCTGGCTCAAAGTGTCTTCCCCGGCATGATTTGTAAGCTACCATTTCAATTAAAAGGACCCGGATTTCATGTTGAGCACAGAGTTATTGCTGCGTGCTGATTGGTCAGTCTCCTATAATCATGCACGTGTCACTGGTGTTAATGTGAAACAGATGGATGAGTCTTTCAATCAAGGAAACAAACCAAGAGCACAAGAAGAACTGAACTATTTAGCCAAACAGAGGAGCCTTTCAGTTTGAAAGTAGCTTATAAAACCTGAAGTAGCTCATAGTGCCTCCCTGACATGGATTATCTGGTCCCCCTAATTACATACATTTAACTGGAGTGAGTAGCTGCCCATCAAAGGATCCAGGTCCCTTCGAGCTCCACTTCTTGTTAAGGATCTGTGAAGCTGTACAGAGTCACTGGCAGCTCCAGCCTACTGGAATTTCGGCATCCTGCCGCACCCCCACGCAGGAAGCCATGTGCCGTCTGGTAGAGCTCAGCGCACCAGGCTGGCAGACGGCCCCCCCGCCTCACCCTGTCGCTCCAGGGGCTGAAGAACCAGCTGCGGGTGCAGGGCCCCGTGTCGCAGTTCTGCACGGCATCGGGCCGCAGGTTCATGTTACACTCCTCGTCCACCACCACGTCCCCCAGGTTGTCTACGCAGCGGACGTCCCGGGTGCGCTGGCCGACGCTGCATGGTGCCGAGCACTGGGGAAGGCACCAGTGCAGTGAAACAAAACACAGCAAACAAATGTAATAGGCGCATGGGGTATACTAGGGGTATGAAAATACTGGCAGATTCAGGGGGTCTAGAATATGGAAGATGGGATGGGGGGGATGGGGGGGAGGGGGCTCCAAGTCAACGTTTTGTCAGCGGGCCCAGAATTTCTAGCTATCATGCTATAAAAACCTTCACGACAGCAGGTGCTGTCAGACAGGTACAGCACACATGTAAACTGGGGACACGTGATTTGTGAAGCTTCAGCTGGATCACATTTAACAGAAGCTGGCCGGATGGGGAGGGAACAGCAGGGACAGACAGCAAGGATGATCTGGGGGGGGGGGGGGGTCGTGCTTATATTTTCTGAGGGTCCATGGCGAATACAAACCGAAGTCCCCAAAGGGCGGAATTGCCACTCACT
>JABFEA020000054.1:6701100-6717620 GCA_019775915.2 Cyphomyrus plagiostoma
TGCTTCCGGGATAGGCTCCGGACCCCCCGCGACCCAGTAGGATAAGCGGTTTAGAAAATGGATGGATGGATGGAATTTGGCCTGGACGCACTGAGACTCTATTGTGTCTTTTAATGCATGGCAAACTACCAACATACTCAAGCCTTCCTCTGCGGTTAGTTGTGCTATTCTTATGACAGGGCAAGAACCAGACTGAAAACGCATTGGACTGAAAAGCCAGATCAATCACTCTCCTCCAATAAATAACCGTTTTATCGCTCTTGGTATTATTCTAGATGTTTATTGTTATACAGCTGCAATGGACATTTCATCCAGCTGTTAGAGCTGTGCTGAATCCCAGGGGGAGGGAACATTTGTAAACGCTGGTGTCTAGACAGTTGTGCTGGGAGACATGACAGACCTTCCTTTATCAGAATCAGGAGAAAGCAATAATGCATCAAAATAGTCCCAGTGGCTGAGGTCACACTTTCTTGGCTACAGGAGTGGCCAGAATTGTGGAAGTACTTTCAAATTTTAGAGACTTTATTCAACTGTTGCTCCAGTTATGTATTTAATCGTCCAGTGCATATTTGTAACATCATAAATAATATATAAACAATCGTGAATAAAGTTCTGCAGTCTCTGAAGATTGGAAGCGTTTCTGCAATTTTGGCCGCTAGCATAGATGCATCAACACTGGATCATTGGCGCAAAAGCCCCAAAACCGCAGTGCGAGAGAAACCATGAAAACACAAACACCAAGACTGACGGACTTCGGAAATAATCAGAGCCAAATTAAAAGCATTCAGCAGCAAGTAGTAAATATCTTAAGCGGATAAGTCACAGAAAAACAACATAACCACCTGAAATCACAGCCAAGTTACAGATCATCAGACTGAAAAATTCCTGTAGAATCTTCCCTAATATGCCACTGTGCCAGAATAAGATATCGGTTTACAGTTTGAGGACTCGATTTAACTTTGCGGTTACCAGAGACTGTAGCATTTTATGGGGAAATGGGCATAGAGGCACTACAGTGGCTGCTAATGGTGTCATTTGCAGGAAATTAACCACAGGGGGCGGTATGTGGCTCAATAGATTATAAATCTGTGTGTGTTTGGAAGGTTGTGGGTTCAAACCCCATGGCTAGCAGATTAATCACGAGCCAGGCCCTGAACCCCAACTGGGTGCTGGATGCTGGCCGTCTGACCCAAAGCTTTCCCCCCTCCTGAGTTGCTTTGGACTAAAAGTATCTGCTAAATGAATATAGATGAAAACACAACCTTCATTCATCTGGCACCTGATTGGGCCAAAGCCACAAATATTTTTCTCACTTTCATGAGGACGTGTCAGCACCGATGATCATGAAACTCCCCCAAATGCCAACATTTCTCATGACCTGTAGTGCAACTTGGGGTGGTTTTGTTGTTTCTGGGGCTCCACTCAAAGCTTCAAGACCACTGCCCTAACCCCACCCCCAGCATATGGTTTGTGGCCAACATGTGGCCCCCAAACCTAGGAGGCCCCACGGAAATGTGTGGTTTAAGTGGTGGTAGACACTGCTGCTGTCCATGGCATGATTTACAAATTTCGAGAACATGGATTTTCAGTATATCATACGCTAATCACCATACATATTATGGCTGCTATCAAATAAATTACAGGTCGCACTGCAGGTACTTAGGAAAAGATCTCCAGCCACCCAGGAGGCCTTCCAGATGTTCAATAGCACTTTGAGTAAGATATCTGTACTGAAAAGCCAACAGCACGTTTACATGACCAGAAACACTTCTCAGTGTTTCACACACAAGCGTCCAGAATCCATTTCCAAGGAGCAGAAAGACAGAGAGGAAGTGACGTCAAGTTTGTTCATGTACCATGATGCATTGTCACTTCAAATCCTTGGCATCACTTTTTTTCTTAAAAAAAAGAGCCAATTCATTAAATCAAAATACATTTCTCACATCTTATCCAGAATGATTTTTAACCTACATAATGTGGAAAGTCTGAACTGCAGTCTCACCAGACCGGAAACGTTTAAATGAATAATTCAACAAAATGATTAATGCTAACCCAATTCAAGAGCGCAAGGGCAGTATGAAGGAACTCAAAACGACCTTTTGCTTACATTTGACAGTTGGCTATTAGGCTGAAACAGTTCAGTTGTTTTCAATTAATTTCTAAGTGGAAATTAGAAACAGCTCCAAAGCAGAGCTTTGCACTAGTTTAGTACTGAATGAGAGTAAAGGCTCTTAAAAACAGAAAATGTTGATTTAACCCTTGGAAGGGGAGGACAAGAGATTAAATTTGTGGTTGTTGCGGTCAAGGTGAGTCAATGGAACTGATGGTCCTCCAGAGGTCTTGTTATGTAATGCGTTTAAACCCATGCATGCAGAAATAGCAGCTAAACTTCTTCAACTCTCCCACGAAGAGGCCAGGTTGATTTAGACTCCATTGGAACAAACAGCACATTCGGATGGTTACAGCTCAATCGAGGACAGTCAGCTACCCATGTGAGGTTATATACAATCAAGGAGAATGGAGAGAGGAGTGATATGCAGTTTTCCAATCCCACTGCCGAGCTGGATAAGCAGAAAGCTTGGGAACTTTAGCCAAGGTTGGAGTGGAAAGCGGGAGCTACGAGAGGCCTCTTTCCTCGTGTGGACCACTCCCCAATACTTGGATCCAACAACCTCTCTCCGGTAGGTCCTGCTGACACCCCGGAGCAGAGACAACTCTACATCAAGGTTGACATGCAGCTGAATGTGACGCTTGTCCAAAAGGCTCCAAAGGGATCACTTAGCCCATGGTCTCACAAACTTCTGTGTGATCTGCCACATGAGTATACAACTCAACTTGTACCAAAGCCCTCACTCATGCCTTTTGCTGGATAGATGCCCCTTTGGGCAAGCACAAGAAGTTCATGTATATATTAAAAAAAAGCCATATTCCATCACAAGTCAGACACTTACCTCCATTGATTGCATGCTGCATGTCATCAACACCCCAACCCAACTTTTGAACAAGTTAAACAAGGCAATCATGTGGTACATTCACAATCAGCCAATTGTCGAAGATTTCATGCACGTCTTATTTTTCAGTCGGGTGTCACCTGGATTTTGGAGAGGGGCAGGTAGGCCTGTCCTCCTTCAGGTCTTTCCAGGATAACTCACATCAAGTAGCCCCATCTATGCTTCAGAACATCCCATTCCTTTAGTGTTGTTCTTCACGGGGTGTTAGTCCAAACATGCTTGTTATTTCTGGATTATTTACACTACAGGCGTGTTTACCCCCACCACTTTATACACCAGGCACTGTTCGAGTGACAGGGAAGCCAAATACAGTGTTTGTACACTGAAGTCATTGGTCTGCATTTTGACAGGATCTGGGTACCAGGAGATCAGCTCAGGTAATCCATCAGTCTATGACATGATCTAAAATAATAAATTCTGTTCAATGCCTGGGAGACTACCCCTTCATTGTTCAAGACTGGATCTGGCCATTGAGGTCATCATACCTTAACTGCTGTTAAGAGGATACTAACAGAGGCACATAGCAATACAGGAGATTTTCAGTTGAAATCAAATTGCAAACACTGCAAATGCAGCAGTGGTGACAGTATAAAATGCATTAGCATCAGGTTTATAGGGTTCAAAATGATCAGGAAAAGAGCTCACAGCTAGCATGGTGCTCGCCAACACACAGAGGGAAAGCTACGAGGCATTCGTCTGCGGAAACCTTGCTTGAAGTGCCGTTAGGACAATATGTACAGTTGCCTTTTGGGAAGCCCGTGTCCAAACCAAATGAAAACTCTGACCCGGCTCAGCAGTCACACATTACAGCACGCTGCCCCCCCACAGTCTCCAGCTTTGTTTTCTTTGACAGATATTCAGTGTACGCTCCCAAGGACTGCATTCGCAAACACATGCAGCATCTGCAAGTGTCCTCTCATGGCACATGTCATGAGTGTGTTTCTGCAGCGTAAAAAAAAAAACTGCAATGTTGCATTGTTCACAATTATCTTAAACAAAAATTTAAAAAGTACTGCTAAACTTTTGTGATGTTTGGTAAACAAAAATTTTATGGTGGACAAAACTTCAATTTGAGATGATAGACTGGTTTTGTACCATTACATACTGTAAAAGATATGGGGGGGGTGAATTTTGCTCCAATCAGAGAAATGAGAAATAGTAAATGTTGGAGATGAGATTGATATCATCTGTACTATTATGAGATTGCTTGCCAGTATTGTCATAAATGATAGCAATAGAAAAAATCTTGATAAAAATTGGTCTGCTTTTCGTTATGTTTCTGGAGCTGTTATAGACCTAGACCACTGCTCTTGAGCTGAACTGCTCTCAGGCAATACTGGTGTACGGTAAGAGCGGGCTCACAATAACATCTGTGCCAAGTCTGCATGGTGATGCTGGATTTCACATTACAGACTGGGGTTCTGCTAATGTGTGCAGGTCATTCTACATAACATAACCCGTTTTCCTCACTGTTAATGAAGTCGTGACCCCTTTGCGTAACGTGTTATTGTCAGAGGAGAAGAGAGAAGGGGAAATAAATTGCAAACTGAGAACGGGGCATGCTAGTGAGCGATGACAGCATTGACAAATAACCGCTCAACTCCCACTGCTCGTAGATCAGTAAACCCCTTCAAAGTGTTCTTCAGTGACGAGCAGCCTCAGAAACCACAATTTACACACCTTATACGTGACATCATGTAGTGCGTGAGGGTCACACATGGTCCTCTCAGGAAGATTTAAAACCTTAAAGCAATGACGTAGTGGCACAGTAAATGATACTTTCATTCAACAGGGATTAAAGTATTACCAAAGAAGCATGCCCCACGAAAGCAACATTTTGAGGTCTTCTTGCTAACTTTCATTTGCACCTTCTCTCCCCCTCAAAACAAGTATCGTAACTGCCTTCTCTCTCAGCCAGCTGTTCAGAGTCTTTGATGTAATCACTGTCAGTAGCAGACTATGGTCTGCCAGCTGTCATTTCTCAAAATAAACGCTTGTAGGCCTCAGAAAAACACCTGGAATGGCCATAACCATCACCAAAAAAAGGAACAAGGGATCCCAATTAAGCTTTGAAGAAGTTACTGTGCCAAACATATTATTTTGGCAATAACAAAGACAATTTAGTGGTTTCACCAGCCATAACACAAATGTTCAAATTACAAATATTGCTTAGGCAACTCAGGAGTCAAACATATTGACAAAATGTTAATTGACATGCGATTAATTACCTTTTCCAGACAACTAAAACTTATGCTCATTTTTAGGTTTTGTTTAGATGCAGATATTCCCATTGCTACAGATACTATACTGTATATATTACCTTAAAACAAACAGTATATGAATCCTTATAGTAGTGACTGTTTTCTATATCTGTGCATCATATTTCTCGCTTGTCACCTTCTTTACCCCATGTGTAGCATGTATGGACTGGTGAAATGATAACTGAATACCATGACCCTGGTAAATAAGTGTTAACATAATGTTATAATACAATACACGACAATGAATCAGGGCTTTGACATGACTTCAGCTGAAAAACAATGACAATTACCCAACTTAAAGAATTCTTTAGTCAACCCTAAGCACCTTCACTGGTTCATAAGTGAACAAATGACAACCAGTGAGAACCATTTTCCCGAGTGAGACTACAAGACAAATGTTTAACGTTATGGAGTTTAACACTTCAGCTAGAATAAACAGCATGTGGTATTTTGACAGAAAGATGAAAAAACGTTAGTTTTTCCTTGCTGAGAAGTTATTAAAGTCTAATGACTCATACACATACATGTTTTCAAAATGTTTTAATCAAAGAGTGAAATGTGCTTTTTTCACTTTTCTAAATAAGTCACGTCAAGCGTCAATTCCAACATGAAGCTCACAATTTTAGATCTTCTGGTTGATGTACCACAGGGGACCATTTGTCCACCAGGCAATCATGAGCACTCATCTGTGTGACCCATATTATAAGGGGTAGGGGCTGTAAACACCAACTCCCTCCCAACTTTTCGGTCAAAATCAGGGTCTATTTTCCCCTCAAACATCACTTTCTCAGCTTAGTGGAAACACAGAGAGACACATCACACGTCCTTTGACAACAGTACCAAATCCAAAAAATAAACATTTTGCACATGAATCTGACGATTTCAAGCCAAAGTCAGCAGTCAGCTGTAAAGTGCTTACGCTCGTCGTTAGCTCGGTGGTGAGCAGTGCGGATGCTAGGACACTCAGAAACCTCAGCGTGCCCTGCAAAAACCAGAAGTGGCTGCATGGAACATTCCGCTGCACGGTGCTACTTCTTGCGCCTCTGCTTGATAAGGAAGAGGTTCTCGTCAGTGGGGTACAGGTTTTCCGGCTTCCTGTCCCTCCCTCTCGGCCTTCGCCGTTTGCCCTTCAGCCCTCTGTCGGCATGGTTAAATAAGCCCGGGGTGCCTTTGCCCTTGTGAGCTGACATGGGGGCCCCTGTCCTCTTCTTGGGGCCCCGAGGGAAGTCCTCAGGATCACGCGGTGCAGCCGGCTGCTGGGCCACCCTCTCTCGCTGCTGCTGCTTCTGCTGCCGGCGCTCCTTACGCTTCTGCTGCCACGGCTTGGACAACAGGTGGCGCTGCTTCCCTGTCTTCTCGCAGCCCGCCTCCTTCTGCTGACTCTTACCCTGGGGAGCTGCCTTCTTGTCCTTATGTTGCTTCCTCACACATCCTTTGGTGAGTTTCCTCTTCTTCCTCGGTTGGTTCTCTTCTTCCCCGCCCACAGTCAAAGTCTGGTCAGGTTGGGTTTGTACCAATAATCCAGCTTCCTGCAAGTCTGGAAACACACCAACGGTAAATGACCATACAGGGCCTTAGAGGAAGTAAGACCTCTAGATTTGTTCTGTGCCAAATATTGAATAAAAATAATTTTTATATTTGCAAACACTTCAATTTTCCAGACTTGCTCCTGGATTCCAAGGAGTGACTTGGTCTCTGTAACATTATGATATGAACACAACAATCTTTGAAAGAATGTTAGATATCCATAAAATACCTTATCAATGTTACATATAAACAATATTATTTTGGTGTTGTAATAATACTGAGGATGTGTGCTGTTCAATAATCTCATTTTCAGTTTGTTAAGCACAATTAAATGAATGAATACATTTCTTGATACAGGTGGAACCTAAATTCACAAGTAGAGGTTCAACATTACGCTAATTGTGGCTGTGAGTTGGTCATGGTTAATGCTGGCTACAGTCAATCATAATAAGCACTTTGGGAACGTTCTGGTTTCCCAAAAAGTTACATCAACATAGAGAAAGGAGTTGATCAGGCCAAGAGTGTTGACTCTGTTATACTGAACTCAGATATGGTGCTGGAAACACATCCAACATGCTAACTCAATTGAGTGTGTACCGCTACAGATATGTAACCATATTCAGCAGAAGAGAACACAGGATTTAGTTCATCATGACTTATGACGTGGCCTTATTTTTGGATTTTATAATGCTTTGTTATTCAGACATTTCGACAGACTGATTGCCTTCGGTTCACAACTGTTCGTAATTGTGTTTGTGGTATCAAAAACAAATTCTGTTTTCCCTGTAGTACCGAAACTGCACAGAACCATGAACCCAAAATCGAGGTTGGTACCGAACCGTGAATTTTGTGTACTGTTACGCCCGTAATAAATATGTATGAGATCATTATTTCAGGGAATGATGGTTTGCTGATGACAGTCTGTCGACATACTATAAATCATACTTCATCCTTGGCTTGAGACCGTTAGCACATTCGAGGCGGTCACCATGACGTACCTCGCACCTTCTTTGCCATTCGCTTGTCACGTCGGCTGATATCCTTCTCCTTGTCGTAGTAGTAGATGTAGGGGGCTGTGGGGTAGGTTCCATTAAACATTCTCCTCTCTTCGCATTCCTGCCAGAAACACAGTGTTAAGATACAGACAAGAACAGGCGTGTGGAAAAACGATGTCATGAGGAAGAGCTGCACAGGAAACCCACAGGTAGGCCTGAGGGGGCTTCGTGCTAAAGTGACACTCACAAAGCCAAAATGGCCTTTGCGGGAGCAGTTGTAGCAGTATGCTGGGGTCCGGGGGGGGGCTTCACTGTCGGGCTTTACTGGAGGGCCTGTCTTTGTCTGAAGAAGGAAGCGGGTGGTCAATGTCAGTATACAGGGGCCCATCCAATTTGACTGATGTCAAGTGGGGTCTGATCATTGTTGCTCTGATTGGTCATATAAAGAAAATGTTTTGAGCATCTTAAAATGCTCTTCCTATCCACCGGAAATTGTAAGAACTTCCCCCGCATTTCAGAGCAACTACCTATTCCTAAACGCTTAGCCCCAAAATCCAGCAGAAGAAATCCAAGTTTGATAACCAGACTAAAAAAGAAAAAAAAAAAAAAAAAAGAAAGAATTCCTCAAAATCTGTCCCCACAGTCAGGACAGAACACCACAGATCCATAAAGACACAAAGAGTGAGGAAGCCCTGAGGCATCATCTTTAAATCCACTTCAGTTCACAGCGATGGACTGCAGCCAGGGTGTGAAAACAGTCTTTGTGTACAGGGGGATTTGAGGGCTGGTTTGCCCTGGAGAGATCCCCTCTCGATCATACCGCTTAGACAAATTCCCAAAAATGATGTATGACAAAACATAGTGGAAGGCTCATAAATCAGGCCCTGACCTCAGGAGTCTGAGTAGAGAGAATGGGAACGAGCTGTAAACAAACACGTTCCAAAACTTAGAATTTTATACAAACATGTCAGACTTCTAATATATAATAATCGACGACAACGGAAACTGATGTGTGTATATACCCAGATTAGTGTGTCAGGACTTGGGAGTCACTGACCTCACAGGTGTCAAACCTCATTGTCACAGACACAATCTGACAAGCAGAGTTGCATTGTGGCTCATTGATATATCTATCCCTTCTAGCCTCTACACTTTCGCTCAGTGAAAAAATGACCATCTCACTATGGTGTGGGATTATACTGCAGGTCACAAGCATCTTAAAGAGGGACTCCGTGACAGCGTCCACAGGTCAGGTTAGTCCCCTGAAACCTGCTGAAGCACCGCTGTGCTGCGTAACAGGAGGAAACCACTTGCTTGGGATGCTGCGCCTTCAGGGAGGAGAGACACTGGTGCTGTTGCTGTGGAGATGGAACACAGTCAGGTACCACACACAGACACACTGAACACCCCAAAACTCAGATCCCCACTCATACACACACGAACACTCCCCTCCCCCGACCACCAGCGGAGCCCACAATCCCCAGCTGGCTGATTCCTCCCAGAAGAGGTCTGAGATTTTCGAAAAACTTCAATTAAAAGCACAAATGGAACCAAATGAAGGTATTATAACACATACACACAGACACAAAAAAATCTCCAATCTTCCAACCACCTTGTTCTATTTTTGGGGTCCATCTTTTTTTAATCTTGATGTATTTGTAGGATGGCAGACGGGAAGGGGTGGGGGGGCTGCCTAAATAGGCCAAGAGGCTTGGGAGGGGGGCTCTGACAAGCTGATAAAACCTTTCAGATTTCATGACCGTTTCCTCGTCTTTTGTCATTCAAATTCGGATGGAAAACCGTCGGCTCAGAGGAGTGAAAGCAGCGCGGCCACAAATACCTTGTAATGCGACCTCATCCGGCCGAGGGGGCCAGGGTAGCCTGCTCCCGCACTGATAAGCCCACGCGGAGCGTGCAGGGAGGGGCGCCGGTGTCTGTGTGAGCATGTACAGGATCCCTGTCACACACACACACACACACACACACACACACACACACACACACGGCCCTTCTGGACGAGCGAATCATCACCACAGCGAAACGAGGCAGAGGTGAAGGGAAAAAAGCTGAATTTTGGATTTTACGCATTTGTCCGACAACCGCAGAGAAACTGTGAAACACTGCAGTTTGCCGTCAAAGGACAGATTTAAATACTGCTGAACGGACATAAGTCGACGGTGCTCCTGTTAAACGCCAGCGAACAGGACTGCGTCTGTGTCCAGATCCTGCGTGGTGTGCTGGAGCCATCTGGTCAAGCTTTGTCACACAGGTGACCCCATATCTGCCCCACAGCACCCCCTACCCACCCTACGCCCTTCCCTCCCCATACCACACAATCCCTTAAAAATGGCTTCAAAGTCAATGCTGTGCAAAAAAAAAGACCATCACTAACCTACTTAATGGCTGGCATTACTTACAATGTCATTTTCTTTGCAATGGTCCGGAATGGTCTATTGACACAGTCATGTAGCAGCACGCATACAGACCGGGGAAGATGGAAAAGCAATGCGAGGGAAACAAAGGGAAACAGAGGGAAACAAATCTAAGAAATGTCGTCGCAATGGGAATGTTTATTCTCAGCACCAAGCATAACCCAAGATAAACTAAATGCACTTCACATTAAAACGGCAATTTACATTTTGTCAGAATCCTAGTACTCCTATTAATAGATTTATAACATAGTGATTTGACTGGATTTGAAAAAAATCAATTCAGTGGCACCATGTTTTCTTGCCAAAGAAGAGATAAACACTTAATTATTTCTTTTATCATACTGGCAAAAAAAGCTTGATACAAGCATTTGCTACATTTTTACGACACACAAAGAAAATACATTAGTGAGGCATCAGAAAGTGCATTTAAACCAAATGAGGCCACACTTTCCTGGAAACAAAAGAGTAAATATTAAGCTTGTAGGTACCAGTTTCAGGAAGCATACCAGTTACCGAACCCAGCAGCCCACAAGAGATGAAAAGCAAAGCTCTGAGTGTAAGCAGGCAGGACGACACTCGGAGTGAGAGCCTGAGTTGAGGCTGGGCCGTCAGCTAAACGCACTCTTCCGAAATGGAAATGCATTAAGAAGGGAGGTGAGGAGAAGGGCAGCGGCTGCTGCGAGGCCACGTTTACAAGCATGCGATCTGAGGACACGTTAGTGCGGAGAGCCTCAAGTCAACGTACATGAAGAGTCCAAATAAGGTTCACTTCTCCAAAATCTACTGCAAAAGTACACTCAAGACTGCTGAGTTCTGTAACCTCTGAGCTACAGAGCTTAAAATAATCTCACCCATCAAGCTCAATGGGAAATTCATTTTTATAGTAATTCAGGGTTTGTCTAATACGCTGCAGCTAAAATGAATTAACCGTACTTCAATGTATTTATAATGTAGGTTTGTATGCCATGGCTGTCTTGCTATGAAATCATTACAGCTGTCAGTTTGCTGGTCACACAAATAACAATACGGGTATATCAGTGTCTCAGCCGCAGGTTGCAGCAAACAATAAAAGGACAAAGAAGAATCGGCTCTGCGCTGGAGGTGAGCATCTGCGGTGTGGAACGTCCACCACTAGGGGGAGCGCTAGCCCAAGCCAGCGGGTGAGAAAATGTGACGGATGAGAGCCTGGTGGAGAGCAGCACAGGCCCACACACAGGCAGAGGGCCGAGCGACAGACACGCATTGTTCAGTTTTAACGCAACACACACTGGGGGGGGGTATTCAGCCCTGCTCTGCTCAGAGTTCAGCAGAGCGAGAGAGAGCGAGCAAAGAGGTCAGCAGAGACCCTTCTCTGGAAGCAATGTCTGCTGTTGGTGGAGTGTGCCTCTCCAGTCAGTGTCCGTTGGGGGAGAGGTCTTACGGTCTTACCCATCTTGGAGGTCTCCTCAGGGCCGGGATTTAGGGGTGCGTGCACCTTACTCCAGTATGTTAATAATAAAAATATTTTTTTATTTGTGTATTGTATTTGCCTTTCGAGTATGGACGACTTTTCCCCAAGAGTATTCCAGATTTACACAGGCAAGATCTACCAGAGGTATTTGCACCTACAGCAGTGTTACTGAACACCACTGCACACTGAGTATGACAGGTAAAGAATCAAAAAAAGAATAACACAAAAAACTAATCAAATAAAATTAAATACAACAATGCCAATGACAACGGTGATCATCCTCTTTGGGCAGGAACTTGACCAACAATCCTACAGCGGAAAAAAAAAAATCATAAACTAATGAAAGCTTTAAGCACAGCGGGCATGCAAACACAATAATGTAAATATAATCATTTAAATCATGGAAATGTGAAGAGGGTCTACTTCTGTTTTCGGAAATAATTACATTTTGTCATAGAATATTTTTAGAAATATTTAATGCTCTTTTTTCATAGGATTAAATTTTACTTTATATGAATTTAAGGTCTAATTTGATTTAAAAATAAATGACATACATAGTCAAATATTATCTAAAGTTCACTTCTTCAAAATCAAAGTTTAAATACTCAAAAAGATAATGGCAAAGTCTGCTTGTGAAGGGCTGTTTTATTGCCACTGCTGCCATTTTCTATTTCAATGTTTTATTTTAATTCGGCTTCAGTGCATTTTACTCCTAACTTAGTTCTTAGATCTATTATTAACCGTGTTTGTTACCACTAATCACTGAAATAGGAAGCAATGGCTTTATGGAGTTTTTGTTTCTTTTAATTTTGAGACTTAGTTTCTATTTTTGTTATAGTATTTTTTTTTTATATAAAACTATGTATATTTTTTTCCATTGAAAACCTTGGATGTTTCTCATATTTTAATTGAATCATTTAATCAAAATACCACACAAATATCAATTATGATGAAACTAATTAAACAGATCCATTTTAAATGTACATTATTAACAAGTTTTGTAATTAATATAAATCGTCTGACATTATATTGCACCAGTCAGAGATTCAGTGACAATGCCCAGGTACTGATGTTAAAATGAGGCGGCTGTACCTCATGGAAGGGGTATGAGACGACAGGCCGGTACGCTGCTACCCATCAGTACAAACCCAAATTCAGCAAAACACACAACTTAATCAAACCTGGTGGAACAGCCCCAAAAAGAAGGGAAATGGCCGGGGATAATCAAAGCACACAGTCAAACCACCAAAAATCAACCCAGGCCCCTTCAAATGAATTGCTTACAACTGAGACAGGTCCATCCACACCAAACTCATGCTCAGAGAAGCCTGCATACCACTAGGTGGTACTGTGGCTCTTAAGCGGTCAAAATAAGGCAAGTACCATCTGCTGCATTCAGATGAAATCTTTAACCAAATTTAGTGTAGCCTATTTCCAAAACTCTGAAAGTCAGGCCCACTGTGTTTTACCAAAATACAACAAAAGAGCAAACACACCATGATCTTTTGCAGCACAGTCTGGGTCATACTGTGTGGTGACAAGAAAACTGCAGTAGTTTTCAGTGACTACACAAAACCGACGTTTGCGGTAAAAAATCTGGCAAAAAAAATTCTGACAGATATTGGATTGCCTGGCTTTTGTGTGTAGCTAGAAAGTTTAAATATAGAAATATGACCATCCTGTCTGCAAATCCTACATCAAATTAACCATCCATCATCTACCGCTTGTCTGGGGTTAGGGTCACGGGGGTAGCAGCTTCAGGAGACACACCCAGCTACCTCTACTAGGTAGAAATACGGGATAGAAAAAAGTTCAGATGGAATCATCCTACAAAGAGGCTTTAAAATACAGGAGGACACTAATTTTGTAATTGATGATTGTCTGTTATAGGGTCTGGTTGTATTTGAATTAAAGAGTCAGACTTCAGCGTATATTGTATGAGAGAGAGAGAAGAAGACAAGGCCGTAGTAGAGGCCTGGATTCCTGAACAGGGCCCTGAACTTCAAGGGTTCAGTGAAATGAATACCGTGACATAAATAAGCCAAAGGGAAAACCGGAAGAAAAAAAAGTGTTAAACTGAACTGAACGAAAGCAGGGTAACTAGCGCAGACAGATCGCGAGTGTCACTAATACACAGGAAGACTATTTGAATTAAATATCGTTTGCATAAAAAGGACGTGAGTAATAAGGGTTTTCACTGAACTGAAACACCTTCTGCTAACAATTACGGTGTCTGACTGCCAAGAATGAACCGGCATCAGCTTCCAGAGCGACCCCACACCTGGGGGGACCCGGCTAATGGGGACGGGTGACACTCCAGACAGATGTTTCAGGCAGGTCTGTATAATCAATGCTGGCAAATAGTGAAACACACAAACACCAGAGTGAAACGCAGAGACTGCAATCCACATCCTTGGGGCATTGCTCAAACAAACATGCAGACTCACATAAACACACCCATGTCTGGAAAAAAAGGGCACAGCAAGTTGAACCTTCTGGTACCAAGTCTTAGTGCCCATAAAGAGCAGTAACCCTAAAGGGCACTGACAAGTGACAGGCTGATGTTCACCGCTGTTGCTGGGAGAGAGAGAAGTTGGGCGGTGACATCTACCGATGGACAGCCAGAATAAGGAGCCTCTGAAGACCCAAACCTGACCCAATTTAAACAGATCTCTTACATGTCCTGCACGACTAGGTGTTCCAAGTGACCATGCACAGTCCATACAAGGAGGGGGGGATGTCCCCCCCCTCAGCTTGAACAAAATCTTGGGAGTGACTCTAGTGAGAAAAGGTGGAAAGGCAGGCAGAGACCGACTCAGACCTAGATGTTACACCACCTCAGCCCAGGAAACTGACCAGCCTACTGGGGGGAAGACAGGTCCGTTCGGAGGCAAGTGTTTCCCATTAAGACCCCATGTCAGTCCAGAACCAGAGCCCTCTACACCCAGTGAGGTCACCAGCGCCCCCTATGCATTAGTGACGACCCAGCCCTCTCTTCTAACGGGCTCGCTAATTAAACTGCAAACGGCGAAGCATCGCGCCGACGCCTCCGGCGCCGATCCGTTTCGTGCTCTATCACCTCTGTTAATTGACAAACAGCTTGCTGCTCCCCTCTTAGGCAGCGGGTCTACATTTCACCCATGGGGGGGGGAGAGAATATGCCAGTTAGTCCTGCAGATGTTAACCCGCCACCCCTCACAGGAGCTTCCCCACGTAACCGTCACACTGCCACGCCTCCATTCCGGCGGGCCACCCCCGCGGGACGCAAACCGCTCGCTGCTGTTTATAATTACCCACAATGCAAACTTCGGGGCGCTAACGGCTCCTTGCATGTTCTGAAGGACTCGGGGGGGGGGGTTATATAGAGAGGAAGTAGCAACACACCAGCCCAGGACCCTCAAACAATGAACAGCTAGTGACACATCCTGCCTTACTATCACCTCGGAAACGTAAACAGTCGTAGGAATTCATTTCTGTGCAACTGCATGTGACCCACCACGTCTCCCAAACTAGGAATCTTCCCACTTACCGTGAGGTGGTACTGTCTCCAGATCTCTGGGCACTCCTAAGGAAGGTTGAAAAATAAAAGAGAGACCACAATCAACAATACTGCCCAAGGTGATGAAAGGTTCAATGATTACAGTTTTGAGCCTCTGTGATTAGAATTGAGTTTCTATCGACGGACCGGTCCAGCAGACAGGCAGACAAGTGTGTGCCGACGCAGGACAAGATAAACCGAATGATCGCAATAAAGAAAAGGTGAATGTGATGGAGTAAAGCCAACAGAGAAAAGAGAGGAGGAGAACATAAGGGTCCTTGTCGGAACCCACCGGTCCTGCTTTAACGGGACCTTTTTAAATGTGATCAGATACCAGAGGAACTAAAGCACCAGAACGTGAATCCAAATCTGAGCCAACATATCAGGTGTACTTAAAGTGGGACCTGTCCAGTACTAGCTAGGTATGTCCAACCTGGTTCTAGTTTGGTGTACCTACCAGATTGGGTCCTACCCAGTACTACCTAGAAGGGGTTGTAATGGTACAAAAAAAAAATGTAATCACAGTTCGATACATACCTTGAAGTCATGATTCGGTACGTTTTCGTTACAGTGGAGGTAAGACATAAATAGCTTCTTTTTTTTCTTTGTTAAACAATCGTTTACTGAACATTCTTAAAAAGACTGTCAATACTGCTACAACCTACTTAAGGTAGAATTAACTCTACCTGATCTATTCTGTATTCATATTAGAAGCTTTCAGCTTCATATTAGAACTACGCAGCACAAATATTGCCTCAATAAAAAACAAAGCATAACAGAATATCCATTGTGACGCAGCATTTAAAGAAATCGGTGCTGTACTTGTGTTTGCACTAACAACTGCCAGCTTCACATCAGGATGGAAGCACGCATGCGTAGGGGTGCTTCATCTGCCCTTGGTGGATTTTGGTTTCTTTTCTATTTTTCTGGGAAACACAAACACAGAAAGGTTCTGCATTTGTTCGGTACATACGCATACCGAAAGACTGATACGGAAAATTTTTGGTACAAATACATGTACCGTTACACTCCTACGAGCTAGGTGTACCTAACAAAGCGGGCCCTACCCGGTACCAGCTAGGCATTCCCAATAACACGGTTACTGGGTATTTACTGGGGGTAACTGGGGGTTTAAGGTGGGGGTTAACCAATTGCAACTTTTCAAAATATTAAGAATGTGAATATACTATATGCCTGTACAAATTATATGATACAAATTAGACTAGTTAAAAGAATTCAATTGTGAGGTCAGTTTTTGTGCTTGTGCGGGTATTAGCACAAATATCAGCTCTGGGGGTGGGGTGGG
>JABFEA020000054.1:6720281-6730948 GCA_019775915.2 Cyphomyrus plagiostoma
GTATTGGTGCGTGCAAAACAGCAGCAGGCGGCTGTGGCCTGCGGGCCGGTTCTAATACTAATCAAATATCATCCCGGAGGCCATAGGTAATTCATGCGGCCCGCAGGCCTTGACTTTGACACCTCTGTTTTAGATCAATTATGCTTTACAGTATCGTAAATTGACAGGTGGGGCGCCGCAGCCAATCAGATGCTGAGGGTACTCACATCGTGGAAATGCCCGGGCATTGCGCAGCGGTAACACTGCTTGGTCCAGGAAGCACGCTCCACGCAGTCTTCGTAGCCGTGACCAGGCCGGCCGCAGTTGGCACAGTGTCGGTGGGGACAGTTATGCTGGATGTGGCCCTGATTGCCGCACAGCAAGCAGGATAGGAGCTGCAACAGAGGAGAAAGGGGTGCCAGCTCAGGAAAGCCTGCCTGCCTCCCGGACCGCCCGCTTGCCCGCCCGCAGCCCCGTCACCCTTTCCCTCAGCTCCCGGCTGGTCTCACCTTGGGCTGTGGACAGTTTTTTGACAGGTGTCCCAACTTGTTGCAGCTACGGCAGGTAACAGTTTTGTCAGTGTAATAGCGGTTGGTCATGTATCGTGCCCCTGGCCTCCGGTTACTGATGTGAGCCTTGATGATGGGGGAGGGGAGACAGGAAGTGACCTCAGCACAAATACACACAGAGTTCAAGGAGCTTTTCAACCTTCTCAGATGTAGGATTATAGTAGCAAATACAGACCCTTTAAAAGCAAATATTACCATCATGTCTCTCTTTGAAATGGTCCAGATCTGGTTTGTATCATCACCATCCTCTGTAAAGGAAGGAAACAACAAGGTGAATGTAGACTGCTTCAGAAGTGTAACAAAATATGCCCAGATATCAGCACTGGTCAACTCGTAGACCACAGTTCACAGGGACCAAGACAACCACCACCACTTTCACCAGAAAAACAATCAAGAAGAGAAAAAATAAAAGAACCGCAAAAAAAAAACAGTCCGTCTGGATGGATGGACAGACTTTAATGATGCCGGGGGAAATTTGTTTGCTTACAGCAGCGAAGGACAAAGTTCACAGTTACAAACATGAAAGAAAATGTGAGAAAATTTGTACTTAAATTTCTTTCATCAAAACCCTGAACTGTGTGATTAGGGTGGAATGATATATTAGCAGTCCTTGACCCTGAGAAAAACATTGGGTGATGTGTCCCACAGGAAGACTGAGTCACCGTCGGGCGTTTATTTGTACTCTCCAGAGAGTGCACTGCTGGTGAGGAGGACACAGCTGCAGGAACGCAACTGATGACAATGTGGTCACCCGATAGACTAAGACGCCGCATGCTCAGAATGACACTCAGCAACAGCAATGCCCAGTACCGCAGCCAGTACAACCAATAGTAGCCTGTGAAAGAAATAAGCTTTAAGAAGACCAACTCCTTCCCACAAGCGACACCGTGATTAACCTGAAGGTTAACAGCTCTGTTGACAGTCAAACAGATTAACCCAGGAACAGTTTAACTTTCAGCGACCTTTGGCATCTCAGCGTGTTGCTACCAAGGAAGGGGAGGCGACTCAATCGGGTGCTGACAGACGTGTGTGGCGAGATCACGCAACACACATTTATACGCTGCTTGAAGCACACCGTAAACGCCAGACCGTATCCCAGGCTGCTGGCTGAGGTGATGGGACAGCAAAAATCTTCCATGACAAACCCATTACTCACACGAGTTCAAACCCCGTCACAGTGCTAGGGCCATGGTGGCAGCAGGCAGTAGGGAGGCAGGGCCCTGATTCGGATAGATCGCAGTAGGACCAAGTCACAGGAAAAACCCTGGCTTCGCAGGATTAGAGGCCAAACTCAGCCAATGTGTGGAGAAGCTGCCCAGACTGGGCCCATGTGTGCCCCACAAAGGCCATTCAGGGTCCGCCTCTGTGCACCCAATCCAGAGAGCCTCACCACAAAGGATAGGAAACTTTCATTTAATCAGCTCTTCCCCACAAAAGAAAGGGGGGAGGTGGGAAGTGGGGGATTGCAAGAGAGGATGGACTCTGTCACGGGCCAGGAGGCAAGAACATGGGAATTCCAGGGCAGAAAAGGGGACAAAATATTACAGCAAGGCACAGATGAGGCCATTTGAAATTAAATAAGTAAAAAGCAGTTTTTAGTAAACAACTTTTTAAAGTGAAAGCTGCCCTTTCCTCTCCCTCTCCCAACCAACTACATGCCACTTTGCCACCCCGGCTGCAGTCCCTTTTGCTGCAGACAGGAGGCACTGTAGATCCCTGTCCGCTAGCCGTTGGCAAGGACGCAGAATTCTGTGCACAACCTCTTGTCGACGGGCCCAAAAATGCACGACGTCCAATGCGCCTGCTATCCTGGAGCGTGGAGAGCGAGGAAAGCAGAGGGATAGCGACAGATGCTACCGGTCTCCGAGGGACACTAATTAATAGGACGTGAAAAAGAGCAAAACAACGAGTCGCGGTGGAGTGGGGGGGGGGGGCACCCAGTGGATCCCAGTTGACAGGCAGCAAACGGGGGATAATTTCCGGGAGGCTGCTGCCCCCCATCCCGAGTGGGAACAGCCCGGCACTGCACGACTGACTAATTAACCATAAACACCAGCTCCACTGAGAAAGGTAGGAGGAAGAAGACCTCAAATGCAGCCAGAATGAATAAAAAAGGTGACAATATTAGAACGCCGTGAGCATCAGTCAGAGGGAAGCAGAGAAGAGGTAGGAAGAGGGAATGTGTCAAAGCACAGTGACAGGTTATGTACACTGCTACTATGTCCGGAACATTCCTGTGGAGAGCCAACACACACACACACACACACACACACACACACACATAAAGAAAACAATCCACAACACACACAAACAGGCGTGCGCGTGCGCACACACACACGCCCACCCTGCTTTCTGGAGCCCCCCCAGCTGTCTCCCCTAACAACCCCCCTCAAGTGTAACCATGCAGCCGCATAATGCCCCAGCCAGATGACTTCACCGGGGTGGGGTAGGGTGGAGGGAGTCTGCATCTGTGCACAAAAATGCTTCAAAGGTCGAACACCCCCCACCCCACATACTCCTCCCCACTGACCCCGATTAAACGGCCATGCTCACTCCCCCTTTGTGCAGCCCTGTTGACTTCTCCCATTAAGGCAACGCCCCCTACAAAGCAAGCGGAAGGGGGACCCGGCTGCCCTGAGGAGAGGCCATGTTTGATACAGCGCCGACATGGCGGGATTAGCCCGCTTGCGGATCACAATGGGATCCCGGGAGGTCAGTGCTGGGGGGGTGAGGTGCTGTATGCTCGTGTTTGCGTGTGTGTGGGGGGGCTTGTCACATAATCTGCCAGGATGCTGGAATAGGAAGGGCAGATAGGGGGATGTTTAAAACTCATAATCAAAATATCATTGGATCAAATAACGTCCCTTTCAGGGAAGTCCCTAGTCTGGACAGTCTCTGAATGTAAGCGGCTTTGGATGAAAGTGTCACATAAGCAACCAAAGAGGTACCTATGTTACACAGCAAATCAGGCAGCTTTGCTATTACGAGGAAACAATAAAAGTGGCAGAATAAAACACACCACCACAAATGTTCTGGTCAGACCATTTCCAGTACTGACCGCTAGATTAGGCATTTGCTTTAGAATACTGCCCCCTACTGGAGGGGGAGCAAGATGTGGAGAAAAAGGTACCTATCAGACAATCCCAAAATACAAATGGCATAAGAGCCAGTTTGCCCTAAAGCAAATGACCCTGATAGAGGCCACTAAAGACAAAGATGGGCAGAGGGACAAGGTGGAAAGTGTACTACAATGCCTGGAAACAGTAGGCTAAGAAACAGGACTGCAGGCTGCTCCACCAAGAAGATGAGCCCACCTCCCTTCCAGAGGGTTTTCGGCAAAAACCCAAGCCACTAATTCTCCCCTCCACACCAACTGCAGCTCAGGGTATACACCTCCCTAGTCTTCAAAAAGAGTCTGAACTTACCACACAGCCTAGAATCCACAAAGCGGAGCTACGTAGCTTGCTGGAGATGAAACCATCGCATTAAAACAAAGGGCCCCCCCCTCACAATCCCAGTGCACTAGTGCAGTTCTCCGCAGATGTTTTGCATGTAAATGTGGGAGGGAAGGTACTGATTAAACTGCAGATGCGGGTCTGGGGCTGGAGTAAGGAGGGGGCCAACATTTGCTGAAGGGTTACAGGGTGCCAAACCGTGTTGCAATATGGTCCAATTATGTGCCCTTGGGGGTTGAGACGTAAAACCCCATATGAAGGATGGTCTGCATAGTGGAGGAACACTACGAGGACGGATTGTGGCCATCCCACTTCCAGTCCTCTTGGCCTACCCATGAAAGCATGCGAATGGCAGGCAAAGTTTTGGATTCTTCCAAATACTATTTATGGGCCACAGAACCTGTATCCTGGCCAATGCTGTCTCCCATCCAGTTTCCAAGAAGGGGTTACAGTGACATCTCTGCTGAGGCAATGGCTTCTCAGCACCCGGCTCCCCCACCCTTCATGGATGCGGGGCATTAGGCCAAAAATGCCCGTCAAGCCGCAGAGGGCAATTAACACCCAGTGGGACGTGGCACGGTGGCCGCATGGCAACGGCGCACTCCAATCGGCATGCGCGTGGCAGACACATGGTGGGGGGCGAGGATGCCTCTCATAGAACCAATTGGCTCTGCATGGAAATAACACCCTAGTGCTGCCTGTTTAACGGCCCTGGGCCCTCTGAGCTACAGCCTGGTGGTAATGAAGTATCCAGATTCCGCCACACCCCAACCCAACCTCCCGTTCTCGCCCTGCTCAGCCAACATGTGGCGGCCCTGGAACTGGATGGGTGACTGTTCTGCTGAGGCCAGGGCTCAAACTGGAGATGATCTGATCACAGGCATAGAGACTTAGAGTCCCGGCGGCAAGTGGCTCACTGCGCTATCACAGGGGACACCCTGCATGGGGGTGTCCAATGCAGGATACACACTGTCTTGACCCACAAGAAGATGACTAGCAAATAGTAAATCTATTCAGCAATGAAGACATTTTGAGCTCGTCACTGGGCCCTCAAAGGATCTGCTCACGGCACATAAATTGTCTAAATTATCTGGTATAATCCCTCACCATTTTCACGATGATCTACTCCATAATCACACAAATATTTTAACTGCAATCCACCCCAAAAACAAACTGCCCGTATGAAATCCTGCCTCACCTCTAGTGTTTCTTGCCAGCGCTTCTCATTCTGTTTGCCACACAACCTGTGTTCTTCCAGACGACATTTTCAATTTCCAACATTAAATGATTTCCTTTCTCGGGCTACTTCTGTTGTATACGTTTGGAAGGGGGTGGGGGACCCGGGGGCGTCAGCAGCATGTCTGTGTCGATTTTGTGAGCCGTTTGGCTGATTTGTTGAAATATAACAGTTGATTCAAATTCTTGTCAGGACCAGATTGCCCACAGATCCGAGCAGAAAACAATCAGAGCCCCAGAAACACACCATCAGTTCAGACTGCCTGTCTGGGATACACTGCTGACCCGTTAGACTGCCTCATGGCAGGTACTAGAACAAACCAGTGCAGTTCATGCACCTGTGGACAGTCTGGGGATACCCACAGCCAGGCTTGGTCCACCTCCTTGGCCCTCTATCCTTAATAAGCAAGTCTAATACATAATATGAGCTAGTGAATCGGAAAAACCTTCCAGTCAAGCTTTGCGTAATACATTTACATGCATCCAGTTGAAAAAGTAATAAATCTAGAAATAAGCTCACACCTACCAATACAGAAGTGACTAACTACATACATTATAAGCCAGTGTAATAGTTCTACATGAATTGTCATAATAGTAACATTTTAGCTTAATTCTCACGGGTACCATTATTGTTACATATTCTAGATAATACCTAGATGATGATAATACTAATACTACTACTACTACTAATAATAATAATAATAATAATTAGTAGCTTGCCCTGTTGTCTGTCACGTCAATCTGCATGTTCTTAGAATGTCATCTTGCCGGTGTTATCCGCCATGTCCTTATTTGTCATGGAGGGGCATGGGTGGGCTAGTTTGGAGTGGCTTCACTTAATTATTGATCTGTTGTTCAGCCAATTAAAAACAAACTTGTCCCCCAAAGAGGGTGAGTGGTATCTAAAAAAAATAACTAAATTTGCTAACATATTATTGAACAGTATTGTTTGCACAATACAGCTTTTTTGCACATATGTATCATCATTTTTACTTTTATATTTTGATTACTAATTTATATTTTTATTTTCTAATTGGCTTAAGTATACTAATGACTCTTTTTGTCCCTTTGTATTTGACGCTGTGATGCCAAAAAATCCCTCTGGAGACTGACTTACTGATTGATTGATTGATTGATTGATTGACTGAGCGTGTGACCCCATCACATACATTTTAAATATATTTTTTTAATGGCAATGTTCCTCTGCTCAGCATGCTACAGAGCAGGTGGATGCTCCTGAAACGAAAAGTGTGTCATTAAGTGTGTCGCGTGCCACAATGGCGTTTATCAGCGAGAGTGGGGAAGGCCTGGGGGGAGCCACAATGGGAAAGGAGCCGAGCAGGAAAATTGGAAACAATAATCCAGCCATTCGGTACCAGGCAAACAGCCCGCCAGCAGGGTAATTAAATAACACCACTTTTAAGTTTTAATTTCGATTTCCCACTGAATTCCCACTTTACCAATTCATGACAGAGAGTTAATACACACTAGAAATGAAACAGGTGGGAAAGCTAGACAGGGTTTCGATAAGGGATTCCTCACCCCCACCCCCAAGCCACACACTGGTCACTGAAGAGTGAGCACCTCACATGAGTTAGGAGAGGGGGTGGAGGGTAAGTGATGAAAGCAGCTTCCTAGTTTAAAATATATGATGTTGCTTTTCATTTCTTGAATGAGGCACTGCAACTGGATTTTACATGTAATTTGGCTGATCTTAAAAGCTGATTTCACTACCTCAAAGTAAAATACATAAATAACGAAATGGGAAACTTAAGGTCATTGACCAACAGCTTCCTGAAATCTAAAAGTCATTCAAATTCATTTAAAAAACAAAATAAAATCAAAAGACCACAGAGAAAGAATTTAATGGGATTAAACACAATGCCAACAAACCCTGAAGTTTCTCAGACCCCTGAAACAATTTAGCAAATTTCTCTCTTTAAGGATGCCAATGTGTGTGCTTGGAATGATATAAAATCCTTGCAGAATAAGGCAATTATTGGGCAGAAATGAAAAAAGGCATTAAAAACTGGACATTTGGTTTAAGATCTAGAGTTATGTAAAAGAAAGATTCTAAATATATTAAAGGAAATGCTAGTCATTCATTTGAAAGGAGGAGCATATCAGAGAACTTGGAATTTTTAATGCATGTCTTATTGACTGCTTCCATATTCTATCCATCCCATCTTTTTCTGACAGGCAACAGAAAGCAACTGTAAAATGGCTTCCTTCCAAAGTAATTTGTGAATTTCGTTTTTAAAAATATATCTGAGGATTAAAGAATAGCACCTGCCCCCTCCTTGGCTCCCGCCCCAAAAAGCTGTCCACTGTTTCCATCCTCTTCATTTTTGAATGGATTGAGTCTTATTTTCGTCACATAATACCAGTACTTTCTGCAGCAATATGAACAAAAGCATAACAATATAACGGATACTAAGGGGAGCCTGCAATACTGCAGCCAGAAAACACAGCAGTGACCAAAAAGCCCACATTCTCCAATCACTCACATGCCTGACCTCGCTTTAGTATGCTAATAAACATCAGTGCTGTTTTAGCTAATAAGAACATTACAACATTAGGGGATAAGGTAATCGGCTAACGTGCTATAACAATGGCCAATTCCTTCTCAGAGAGCACAACATCAATTAAGTGGCAGTCCTTCCAAGTGGCCCTTACTACTCATTGTTTGATTTAAAATTTACCAAAAGAAGCATTTACGTCCCCTTAAAAAACTAATTTAAAAATAACAGTAGAAATCCCATCACTCATTGCCGTAAAAATTCTAGCATATTAATTTTTTCCATACCTAAATTCTAATAATTATTCAGTTTTGTAGTTATTGAACAACTTAAAATATTCCAATATTTTTATATTACCAAAATTACTAATCAATTTTTATCTCCACAGCTATTAAAATGAACAAAGTTAAAAGCCTCATAACTGAGACCCTTGCAAAAACCACTACATTTTCATTAATTCTTTAACTTGTGGGAATATTTCTATCAAGTTCAAGCATCTTTCAGCATCTATTAAAATCACATGATGGCCAAACTTCACTTGAATTATTCATCACATAATCATATCTTTAAGGACAAAAATATTGGCCTGACCTCCATCTTTAAAAGAGAACAGCAAACAGCAAACCCCACAACTCCCTCCTTCCTGCATCGAAAAATCCCATCACATCACAGCCTGCAAATTGATTCTAGGCCAACACAGACGAGACATTTTAATATACCTTTGAGCCATCTTAAGGCTGCTTAATTCTGATTATTATAAGACTTTTCTACAGTGACGCTTAATGAAAAAAATCTATTACAGATCTCATAATTCATCTTTGCCATTTCTTCATTTTTCCATCTCAAAAATGTATTCACATCACGGCCCACAGGTGTTTTGGAAAAGTGGAAAAAGAAAGACTACGGATTAGCTCTAATCTGAATAAATACCAGGAGATCTGCCTCGGAGGTCTTGTCACGCTTATTGCTTTGGAAACAACTTCCATTTCCTCTCAGCTGGTTGTAAATGGGCAGGCCAAGCAAAGCTGACTGGCATCACTTAAACCGGGTACTAATTGATTACTGCAGGAAGAGCGTCTAGTACCATCATCTCGAAACACTGAGGTCAAAGATGGGCGCTTCTCACCGGACATGTGTCTGCAGCTTTGAATGTGTCAGATTTACACCCTGCAAGCATCACTCTGATCAGTCAGGCCTGAGACTGACTGTGGGCCGCCATAAGGAAATCCTAGGCCCCCAGTAACTCTCAGACGTCTTCTCATCAAGCAGGAACTTAATCAGACAAAAAAAAGCTTTCCAATGAATAAGCAAAGGAAAAATAAAGGAAATCATTAAATTAAAAGAATTACACTTGTGATTTTAGTTGAGGGAGCCCAGTTTTTCATTGTATTATCACTGATTGTGAAGTTGGCTCATTACTAACAGCTGCTGGTTTATGTGGCTAAAGTGAGGAACTGCAGAACCATAGCACCCAAGTAAGTAATATTTTCAGTCAGCCAACCTGTTAACTTCATTTCCCATTACCATATTAAACACATCCACCCACCCATCCAGGTCAGAATTGTCGGGGGGCCAAAAGCCTGGCAAGACAAGGCCCGTTGTAGACCTACACCCTGAATGGGGCACTCACAACATTAATATAGAGAGACCACTTAACCTATCCACATGTGTTTGGACAGAGGGAGGAAAGTCAAGTACCCAGGGGAAACCTGACTCGATTTACAGTACATTTCTGCATCCCAGCAATATAATCAATATCGATTCAATTTTTTAAATACTCAATTCTTACGTATCTTACAGTAAATTTTAACTGTACATACCAAAGGAAAAATACCAAAATAGACCACAATAAAGCACATTTTGCATTACATCACTTCTTGAGCCAAAACTCAGCACGCAAATCCTCGCTCCGCTCGTATCGTCACAGTCTCACAGTTCAACGTGAAATGCATACACAAAGCGTTTAACCAGTAAGCGTTTTACAAATAAAATACAGCACAACTTGTCTAAATAAACGAATAGAATGTCAATGGGCGTAAGACTAGTTAATTTTGGGAGTCATTAGACGTTGAACTTATACAGCAGCAGCACAAACACTCTTCAGACGCCGCATCATCTGCATAACGCACCTGCTCGCCGACATCTGTGTGACCGAAATTAGCTGCGAGTGGGACGGGGAGAAGAATGACTCACTGTCGGTGTTTTAATAAGTTCTCATTTACATCCTAATAATTATTTGACGAGTGCTTCTACCCCCTAGCTCTGACGAGGGCCTCAAGTTACCGGAGTTGGGGGATCCGAAAATTAAAAAAATAATAAAAAAAAAAAGACCCTTAGTCAACGGCGCGAGGGGAGCTCGTGCGCTGTGGATGTTGAAACGGCCGCCTAATAAACGGCCAGACTGGAAGGGGAAGAAAGTGCACTATATCAGTGACCAATACATAAATAATTACGGGGAATACTGACGAATATGTTTTAATATCTCGTGTTAGCTTGAACAGTCACGAGCGCACCTTGGTCCGTAAATCGGGAGGCACCCCCCATCGCGGAACTTAATTTACAATAACCCCGGATGGAGAGAGAGCGACGAAAACGGTGAGGCTTCGTTTTTCCTGCGGGATGCGGGCAGAAGGCTTCAGAGTGCGGAGGAAACAGGAGCGAATGGGGCAAAAAGTGGGTAAATTAATGGTGTGTCGTTAGGCGTCATGACTTGTAATACAACAGATGGTACTTTATGTACATTTACACTCTCTCTTAATATATGTAATATACACACACACACGCATATATATATATACACACACACACACACACACACACACACACATATATACACACACACACACACACACACACATATACACACACACACACACACATATATACACACACACACATATATACACACA
>JABFEA020000054.1:6742282-6754308 GCA_019775915.2 Cyphomyrus plagiostoma
CATTTTAAAGGGTGCTGTGCTTCATACTGCGCCGCAAAGGTCTTTCTGTTTTGTTTTTCTAGCTTGGTTTTAAATTACAGGGGGGTTGTTACCCCCCCCCCCCCCCAAAAAAAAAAAAGAAAATCAAAACCACCTAATATAACACCCCCAATGATCATGTCTCCCCCATAGATGGGTGTTGTGTTCAACCCCCCCCCCCCATGTTCAAATGAAAGCAAAGTTGTGCCTTGCCCTTCAAGTGTCCTGCTGTGGACTTGTTAGTATTTTCATTATCTTGCACGATTCAGCTTCAGCCCCTATATATATACAGTCTGGCATTGTCTTCTAGAATCCTCTGGCTCTCCATCAGAATTCTTCAGTATTGCTACTCTCTTGAAGCTTCAAACGGTCAGCATGGCCACCTCTGTTCTTCCCCAGTGCTATGTGGTTCTTACTATGACACTGACAGGGGTAATCTTGATTTCAATATTTGTAGGAACATTTTCTATTTTTTTTTATTGTTATTATTTGTTAGTTAGCCAAAGTTAGTCGGAGCAAGCTTGGCCCAAGTCATGACTGATTGTTTGTTAAGATGCTCAAACTCTAATTGTGACAGTTTTTTTTTTGTAAACTTAACACGGCAGACCAATATCTTTTCTTTTCACATCACATTTAATGCAAAATAATGAAAGAATTATCAAAAAGGCATAATCATTCTTTCCAAATGTAGGGCCTACCACGATTTGCAGAGGGAAACAAATTTTAATATGGAAAATCTAATTAGCCAAATATTGCTATAAAAAATGTTATTTGTTCTGTATGTGGGAATCCTTGTATGACTTGATGAACAATGAAAGGTTGTAAACTTCGGTCAGCTGACTGGCGTGAGATTTTCAATTCGAGACAAGTCTGCACACGCATTTACATGTATGTAACAGTTTTATTACCATGTAAGTAGTCTGTAGCTACTTTTAGGTTTGGAGTAATATAAATTTGCCATAATATTTCTTTCGCGACCGTGGAAATCAGAAAGCATGTGTGTCACACAAGATGCGTGTGAATTGGCAACCCTGACTGTGTGTTTGATGCCTGGCAGTGCGTGTTGGTGAGCAAAGAGCTGTTTGTGGGATGTTACTTCACCGATATCACGATGTTTAGAGACCGTACCGCTTAGAAAATAACAGAAAAATCGAAACGTGAATGTGGGGCTCCGAAGACGTTTCCATGCGTGTCATTGCTTACAAAGTCCACAAAAAGTGATAAATAGTTTTATTCTATATATGACTTTCTCATCAGCGCAACCGAGGCTGGATTTGAACTTTGTTCCCGAAATTGGATGCACCTGGGAATATTTTGTTTCTTCACAGAAACTGAAACCTGACCTTTGATTCCTTTCCATTTTATTTATGATTGTAAAAGATGATCAAATCTGTTGCTATTCAGGATGAAAAAGGAAAGTACCCTTTTCGATAATCTCCTCAAACGCAACCGTATGAGCTTTGACGGGTCATGTGCATTTTTTAAGATACATCCTGACCTGTATATGATAGGTACACAAAGAGCTTAAATTCTTAAACTTTAGTCCTGTAGATGATCAAGGTTACTCTTTAACTAATTATTTAGTTTGACATTTAATTAGACTTAATTAAAATGGAAAGCCTTGCCTTTCACTGAGGTTCTAACTTGGTTTCGTTTGTAAAATACCCGTGCCTTGCAGCTAGACTACAGTACACAGTAACTGCAGCATACAGTATGATTAGTGTAAAATATGGAAACGTCATACGCGAATCAGCCGTCAGTTCAAACTTATGGGACTACTGCCGACCGCAGAAGTAGTGACCTGTCACAGCTTAGATGGATCTCGTTGTCATTTGAAGGATCAGGAATAAAATGTATTTAATTCTAATAGTTTATAGGTACACCTTATAAAAGGAACATTACATCTTATGACTTAGGTAGCCTACATTTCATTTGCTTAAAATAAAGTTAATTGGCAAGATTCGACTGGAATGTTTGAGGCTCTTCAGTAATTTACAAGCCATTACTATATTTTCATATATTGGATCACAAGAGCCGAATGTAAATGATAGAACAAATATAGCAGAACAGTGGGGCTTGTGACACAATGCAACGCAATAAATTAGGTATTTTAGACTGGGTATCATTCATTATCCAGAAACTGGTTTTTACTGTTTGAACGCGTTAATTTACTGTAATACCTTTTATCGTTATATTTTTGTTCATATGTTGATCAGTGGAGGCTAATGGAATTCGTAGCCTAAAAGAACTTTTTAGCTATAAAACATTGTCCAAAGCACAACTTAGGCCTAAGCGTATTCGCCCACTTAGTGGACTTAAAGTGAATTTTAATGTGTTATATGAGCAACATGCATAGGGTACTTGAATAATTTCCAGTGTTGTTAATAAAAATACTTTCATGCTTTACACTGAGTAAGCGAATGCTTTACACTGAGTATACCTGGGAATGCCCTAATTCTTCAACAGAATTTAAACGTAAATTAACGGAAAATGATCAAGGCCACCAGATGTTAGTGCGCTGAGAAAAATCACGTGCTCACAAGATTAATCAGCTTTTATCATTAAAAAATATCTCGTTACAGTTCTCAGTTAATAATTTATAATTATGATTCAGTATATAATTATATATAGATATAACCGAGTCACAAGTTTTTTTTCTTAATAAGGTGTGTCTATTTTACCCTGCGACTTCCAGATATGCAGTTAGTAAAGATGGACAAAAGGGAGTATTTATTTTGACTGTGACATACAGAAATATTTATTTTGCGACATGATCGATGGAGGGAGTGCCACTTGCATTAAATTTTTTATTGCAGTCAACAGATATTTGTATTAAAAGGTGGAGGAATATATGGTATTACAATTTAATATCTGGAAAAAGTTGTACCTTTTACGATCAAAAGGTACCTTGGTCGTCTCATTTAATTGGTTTAAAGTGGGAGAGGTACTTTACGGAAATGGCAGCGATTTCCGTTTGTTTGTTTGATTGTGGCCGTAATTGCTAGCTTTCATTGTGGAGTCTCGGTCTCTTATGCCATTATTTCCAGTTCCACTTGGCCAGCGAGGGCCACAGAACTAATTTAGCAGGACCTCGTCAACTTTCCAAAAATTAATTGCTGGACTGTTATTTCTCTCATCGTGAAGAGAACAACAGGCGGTGGCATTGTAATATGAATTTAAGAGACAAAAAGGATAACTACAAAACCACTGTAAAATATTTGGGATAAAACGCCATAAATGATTTGATCTTGCTATGCGAGTATCGTGTCATGACATTGGGCAATTCGTTAGGCTATATTGTTCTGATTTGCATATTTTGGTTGTTATATCGAAACAAAACTAAATGAACAATGATCCACATTTCACATTGTTTGTAATAATACTACGCCTAATTTATTCACGTGTTTTGCTGAAAAGCTAATTAAACTATAAATAGCCTAAATGAACTTCAATTAGTATTCTGGGTTTAATTAAAATGGATATTTCAGATAGTTGTACTGTGCCTTATAAATTTGAATATTTTGGCTTGGCAATGTGGACTTCTTAAAATATAAAGCCAATCACTGAGAAATAGTATAATGGTCAGAATTAAATACAGGGATGGAGTCTTTACAAATAAATTACCATGTAAAATTGAATATCTGTAGGCATCATAGACGTCCAAACGCATTACTATACGCATTATAAATACGTTCTTCGTAAAATTACATTGAATAATCTCAGAATCGTGAGGATATTTTCACTAACAATCAAGATGAGTATTAAAATATTGGCGGGAAAAATCTGAGACAAACGTTATGACACCGAGTTTTGGTGTAATACAACTGGTCTATTAGTACAGAATGTTAACATTTACGCTAACGCGTGGATTAAACATAAGATACGGCTCAGTAAAGTGAGATTAGGCTAAAGTAAAACTAAAAATGGGTCTTTCTGGGAGTACTCTATAGTATTAACATGTGCACACCCATATGTATAAATGTATATGGAAAGTATTTCAGAATGAGATATGTCATAAAAGTTATGTTACTCGCACTATTGTCTGAGTTTAACGAGTTCTATTCTTGGAATAAATAAATTTTGCGAATCTGGAAGTGAACAAAGCGCACGTGCCAGAATTCGTTAACAACTGAATAAAATAGTGAAGCATAAATGACAGGGTTGGTCTCTACCTACAGACATACGCGCTCTGGGTTCATGCTACCCTGCACTGGATGAGAAGTTCAGAAAGACGAAGGATCCAGTGACAGGGATAAAATCAAATAATCAGTAGAAAAATAAAAAGGATCCAGCGCCGGCGGTGCTTGGACCCAGGCTAACAAGTGGCACAGATTCCCTACAGGTAAAATAACGTGAACACGCATCTGTAATAGAGACCCCCCAGGAGGCAGGCCTAATACAAAGGGTTACATACCTTGATTTGAGCAACAGCTTTTCAATACAGAGCGAAACTCATAAAAGTAAACCTGAAACATTCCTCTTCAGAGGTCTTATTTAGGCGGTTTTTATTACTTGGAATAGGATAGGAGTTGTCAATACGCCCAAACATTCTTAATATTATACCAAAACATCATACAATTCTGATAATCTTAAATTCACATGAAATCTATTAAATTTATGAAGATTGCTAATGCATGAATATTTTGTAAAACCCATTGAAAAAACGGGTTGTTGACCTACAGGTAGGTCTATAGTATTTTGCAAGGCTTAACGCCTAAGCGTGACCATTAGCCAATATTGAATGTTTGTGTTATAATGAGCTGTTACGGAATTACAGGAATAGTACTGGATATGAGAAAAACAATGAAAGTCTTCGCATTCAACTTTGCCGTACACGAGGAAACGGCCCACGCTCTTAATGCAACCTAAAAACTGTTAAGTCAAGGTAACATTTAATTTAAGATTAAAACGAAGCAAGAGCTCTGGAGCTCATCGGAACATAATGCAACACGGCGAGCTTTGTCACTGCAACATGCCTAAAACAGCAGAACATCCTCGTGCTTCCTGCTCGTCTCAGGGTCAGGTCGGGCGCAGGACACAACAGCAAAATGAAGAGAATCATTTGTCTCGGTCTATTGTTCCCAGCACCATTGTGAACGCGTACTCTATAAAGTCTGCATCTCAAATTGTCTGTTATGTTTGTTTCCATTGACGTTTTTCCACTTTTTTTGTCAAAGTGTACATTGCTATTGTGGCCAGATCAATAGGTAGATCATTTAATGGTACGATTTCAGTTCCACTTTTAAAAATTCTCAACTAAGGAACAACGGAGATAACCTTTACACGTGAATGCTGTCTTACTCATTTTAGTGATATGTATTATACAATGCGAAAGAACCCGACCTTATACAGCACCTAATCTTATAATTTAATATCCGTAAAGCCGGCTATGATATGGCAAAAGAATATTTCCATTGAATACTACTCACTTGATTGACTGATAACACTTTTTGTTGTTTTTGTAGATATTAAAAGGAAAAAATGTCTAGTAGTATACTAACTCAAGCACTTGATTCATACCTCCTTTGCCGTGCAGAAGACTTTCCTTAAAGTGGCAAAATTAAAACCGAAAGAACTGTCACCCTCAGCAGCCGTGGGTGTAGCTGTAATAGTCGATTCTTGTATAATTAGAGTTTAAACTTCGTGAGAAATGCAATATTTCAATGCATTTGTCACATTCACCTTGCAGAGGCTCATTTAGTGCCATGAAACAAGCTAAAAAAATAAAACTCTAATTAAAATTCCCCCGTCCGTTTATTTCGGAGTATGCTCAGTTTGTCAAAGTTATTGAATTTCACACTTTTCATTTAAACACAAGTACGTGCTACATAAATAATCAGATAAAGTCAGATAATAAAAATCAAAAGTTAGTTCAGAATAATTTCTTCATTCAGTAAACAGAACGAGCAAGTTGTGTATAGTGTTATTTTTACCTCACTTATTTGTTTCTTACCACACATACGAGAAAACCTCATCAACACATGTGGACCACTAGGGCATGTGAGTATCGGAAATAGGCCTAAAAAAACAGGCAGTAAGTTTAGTAAATGAAGTTTAGTTCGGTAACAGATGTCAGACCGCGGGTACAGCTTCCGTGTCTGATGGGAAGCTCGCAGCTTCTGATACAGGAGCAGGGCACAGGCGCACGTCGGTAGCGGTCCTTCACTTTCCTAATCATTTCACGCTTCTTTCAGAGCTTTTTTTCCACCTAAAACGTTTAGTTTCAGCTCACTGAACACTTGCAACAGCGCGACAGGGAGCGGAAGATTCGAATTATTTCAATCCATAACTTGCCAAAAGCCACTGTTAAAAAAGAGAGGAAAAATTGTTCTTTTTATTTTTTTTACTTATCCGTACTAAGTCCTCTCACAGGCATGGAAACAGAGCAAAGGGGCACGTCGGACAGACAAGGCAGATCAGGTAGGAAAATCCTTATACTTTATAAGTACAAAAGGCTGCATACAAGACTCAAGGTGGCGTGAAAAATAACAGTAGTCCCTGCATAAACAATGCGCTAAAGAAACACTATCGATATTATCCATGCTAGATTTTAATATCATAAATGGCGAATATGCAAATAAAATATTTTAAAACAAAACTGAAAGACTTGCTACCGTTAGGTAATGTTTCCCGAAATATTAGAACATCGTTGGTAGCTTTAATTGCATTAGGCTACCCTACGTATTTTGTTAATGCCTTTTAGTATAGGCTAATCTTTGTCCGATGCGCAGATATTGCGATATCATTGCAAAGAAACAATGTGGTAAAAGGAGCTTCACCTGTAATTTGTATTTTTCCCTTGCACTGTTTCATTTTCCGCTGTAGACCTGTATCAATGATTTTTGGCATATAAACTCTAGTTTGAGGTCCTGGTAAATGTTCAGGTTTTTTTTTTTATTTGCCGAATTCTGTTCTTTTAACTTCAAACGCTTGTCAAAGTTTTGCTGTGTTTTGTTAAATTATTATCGAACTATATATAGTTTTCCGGCGATCAGACAGTAAGCAATGATGGGTTAGTATAGGTTTTAACAACTAAAGTGACGAAAGAAATATTACCACTGTAATGCACCTTAAAATGGGAAATTGTGACGAACGTCGTAGTGCGCTATAATTTTATCAGTCAAGATAGACTGTGGTCTATTTTATGTCCAAAACGCCCGTGATCAGGCCTGCTCAAAAACCGGCGGGAAATTTCGAAACCTTTCCAAACAGTTACACTGTATACATTAGCTACACCTAAATACTTGTTATTCATTCAGTATATAATAATAATAATAATAATAATAATAATAATAATAATAATAATGTTATTTATTTGTTTTGCTGCAGAAATATTGCTTCGTATTCACGTTACTTTTAGTAGGCCTGACTTCCATGTTAGGCCAATCAATATATGTATGTATTCTCTCTCTTAATTCATCATTGTCAAAGTTGTAAAGTGGGTGTCTGGTCCTCGGGGTGTAGCTCCATGCAACAAGTTTCTCAGCATGACTGCATGCGGCCAGGGATCCCTTCGCTTTAACGGCAGGGCTTATAATTAGGGGACATTAAAACGCGCCATTGAGTCACACAATGGGGTAACATACAGTTTCGGTTTTTTTTTCTCTCTCAAGGTCGGCATTGGTAAAATGTCAGTGTGCTGTACGGTGATGTTTTTGTCCAGAACTCACACCTTAAATTACAGTAAACCATCAGTAGAGCTTAAAGTATGTGAACCGTACATTGCTTTGCTTATTAACTTATTTTTTCATTACTATATGGAAAAAGTATGCTTAACGTTTTAGACACAAACATGCTGCTTTATCTTATATATCTTATATAATTATACAGTAGGTAAATATTATCTCAAGTTTTCTTGACCTCTTATACTCCCTGGCCTGCTGAATTTAAGGAAGTGCCGTATCTCCATTTTCTTCTCATCATTTGGACACTTTCTCACAAGACAGAAAATCGTATGTGAGCTTTATTCACAATGAGACTGCACATAAATGCAAATAATCCCTAACATTCATTAACCTGCATGTTATGCTTAAACAGAAAAAATAGAGATAATATAAATAATGCTGCAAAATCATTAAAAACAAACCATTAAACACAAATCGTTTAAAAGTAACAAATCGTGTCTTCCGATTGCGAATTCTTTAATACCGCGGTTCCTGAGGTACTGGTCCAGCATGTGCGCGGATTGGCTTTACCAAGACTCAGCAGTGATGGACAGGGGCCCTTTGCTACCGGTGCTGTATTTCGAGTCATCGCCCTTATAGCATTCTCTGACCCGTGAAATAATTCATAGAATTGTATACTTACAGACCTTGTTCTGAATGTCGGACCCACTCCATTTTACAACGAACGATTATACCTATACTCTCCAGCGACTGTCGGCGTGGTTTATAAGCTTCAGGCGCCGCGGTGAAAGCGCAGAAGGAAAATTAACCGTGGACGCCAGGGATTTGGCCAAATAACAAATATTACGCCTTCTGCAAACAAATTACTTATTTTGTAACCGTCTTAATTAAAACGAGCCTTATGCATACAAAGTAAACATAATTTGTGAACGTTTTGCAAATTAATAGGGAAATCGATGTGTTTATAGATTTAATATTTTTTTTAATTATGCGGCTGTGTTAATTTTATTTTTTTAAGTTACAACTTTGGCCTTCATTAACCTGAAATGTAGTATATATATATATATTTTTAATTGAGGTAATAAGGAATTTCAGAATTAAAAATATGTGTATTTTATTGTTTTCACTATTGCTATGCGTATAATAAAATCTGGGTGCATGTTTTATTAATATGTTTCTTGCTTTCAGTAAGGATTTTACAACAACCGGGCGTTGCAAGCTAAATTGTTTCGTTTTCTCTTTCAAATTCTGAAAATCGAAAAATTGCAACTAATAGATAATAACATATAAACGGGCGAGTTTAATGTACACGTTAACACAGAGCCCTATCTTACAGGATGTATTTAAGTGGGCCTAGTCTCTCAGTTTTATGACCCTGTTTACTAGCGATTTAGTACCGAAGATATATTTATGCAATTCCACTAAAAACAGATCAAGCTATCCTCAATCTAATCTGAATTTAATATTACAATACTAAAGATTTTTTCAATTCAATTAAAAAAATATAAATATCGGCGTTGTTACTTATATCTTACAGGCTAAAGTTTCGATTCAATCATCTTTTGTTTCGGCTATATGTGTGCATTATTAAAAATATATTTTAGTTGTTTTCATATTAATCATTATGATTTTATGATCTCAATGCAAAGAATAATAATGTAGATTAGGCCTACCTTGCAAGGTGTATTTTCATGAACAATGTTTATGTTACAGTTAGGTTATAATGAATCCATCTGCGAATAAAAATTATTAGGCCTATGTGTATTACCCAACCATATGTTTACTTATTTTAAGTTAATATCAAAGCAAATTTACTTATCTATACAGTTCAAATTCATCAGTGTATCTTTGTTATACAGTCTTTCGTTGCCCAGGTCTATAATTATCATTTTCTTGACATCGCATGCCTGATAAATGTACAGAAAAAGATTATTGTTATTATATGGATTATAATAATGATGATATCATTTCGTTTTATGAAGTCGTCTTCGTGCATTTTGGAAATGGTGTAAAGATTTGGAGTTGTGGTTGTGTTACGGTGGCGCGAGGCTACACCAACTCTATTTTTGACAGATGACGGGTGGTTGTAGTGTGAGATTTGAACCGGGTAGATCTGGAAACGCTTGCTAAAATGTTTTCGTTTATTTTACTGGAGAAAAAAAGTATACCCAGTATGTGATTTTTTTCCACGTCCGTTCGTTCACTCCTAGCAATGACAGCATTTTTAAATCGTACGTGTTCGCCCCCTAGTGGCGTCCGCTGTTGCTCGTCGTACGACCTGCACCTAATTCTGAACAGGTGAACCCAAGAACATGGAAAGAAACAAATGTTAATTCAATCCCTTGTTTGCACATGTATTTACACGTGGCCACAATGAAATGCCGTCTCTGTTGCTCGTAAAAAAAGCAATTGTTAAATTGTATCACCCAACTACAGCAGAGAAAAACTGACCTTTTCCTAATATTACTACCTTAGAAATAGAGAATGTATAAAGTGTTTTCTGCAATTGTCTCGGTTGTTTCTCAATGTTCAATTGAGCGGTCAATGTGGGGAAAAACACAAATTGCAAGAATTTTATTCTGAAATCGGCAATAGATCGAAGTGTTTCTATTAGGCCCAATATAAAGGATAACATTTGCATTGGTGATAAACATAGTATTTGTGATATTTTAAATTATGGCGCAGCAGGAAAAATCTTGCTTGTTTAAAGTTACGTAAAACTGTGATAAAATTTCTTTTTTAAGGGCTAAATATTAGGTGCATTTAGGCATGAAAGATACAATATTAGGCAATGTACAGTAAAAGCATGTTTATTCTTTGTGCCCTGTATTCTTATCTAGTAAGTTACTACTAATACTACTACTATTACTATTACTACTACTACTAGTAATAATAATAATAATAATAATAATAATGATGATGACGATGATGACAATACTGAGTTATATTATTATCTTATCATTATTGTCATGTTGATGTTTTTTATATAGTATAGTATTGTTACTTTTTTACATATTTAGGCTTATATATTTTACCAGTTTACACATAGAGAGAAAATATAATACACACAAAATATAGAAATTATTAACTAAAGAAATTATAGTTTTGAAAATTAAACGTGCTTAATCAAAATTTCTTTCTGTAACTAGCCTGTAACACAAGCTTTTTTGACGCTATTTATTTGCGTATTGACTAAAATGTTTATTCTATCTTTTGGTTTCTGATTGAGTTTTATAAATTTGCATATATTTTCAGTTGCATTGAATATGTGGTTGTTTGTGTTGCAAACATGTCTGCAAACATGTATTCCAAAAACGGGCTATTCGGTATTTCGTAACTTTCTTGTTTCTCGCGAGGCCATTGATAATTTTATCATCCAGCAATATTGCACGATGTTTTTGAGGTTTACTAGATTTAGAAATGTAATGTTATCTTAACAATACATAAAGCTGGCCGGCGTGGCTTTTTCTCTTTCGACTGAAAGCAGATAATTTGCCCCAAACCCGCCACCATACCAACCCCTCGTTTATCAATGAATAATTTATACGACACGCAGCTCACTCACGAGACTTGCGATGACCAATCAGTTTTGGCCCCGCCCTTATCTATTAGTGCTTATTTCGCGTTGGCTCTCACGGTCGCGCTTCTTCCTGATTGGCAGCAACGAGATATTACAGGCTCAGGACGGCGCTGGAAGGCTGAGCCAGTGGCGCTGTCCACATCAGGTCCTGAAATATGCTGTGTTCGCTATGGCTCCGGCTCTACCTTGAGGCACAGCCACACAAACTGCATTGCTATTGTACTTCACCGCGGGAATACCTTCATGAGGAATGGTAAACCCTGAATTTTACGGGTGTCCACGGCAGCTGAGCATTCCTCCGTAGAGCATGAGCCACGCAATTTGGGGGGGTCTGATGTTAGAAAACTGGAAACAATTTTCAAGTTTGATCTGTACAGTTCCTCCGGACTGAATGCCAGTTTTACAGTTTACCTGAGAAAAAGTGCTTCGAATTAATTTTTAAATTATTATTATTATTATTATTAAATATTGATTTTGTTTTACTATTTCCTGACAGTTTTAATTTTTTCTTTTTTTTGCAAGTCAAAGTGTATCTATTTCTTTTCTTTGTTTTCCCACTCTAAAATGCTTAAAACCATGTAAAAGTGCCAGAATGAGAGAGGAAGAGCAGCCATTTGGCCCAGCACACTGATGTTTTTTTTTTTTTGTTTTGTTTTTGGGCAGTCGGTCACCTTTGGCTGCCGGCCTCTACCCGTTCGGGGGGGGGGGGGGGGGGGGATAGACAACAAAAAAGAAAAAAAAAGACGCCACATTAGAAAAATTAACATTATTTTTAAAATTTAAAAAAAGGGGAAAATATTTAA
>JABFEA020000054.1:6755634-6766736 GCA_019775915.2 Cyphomyrus plagiostoma
GGATCCATATTTTTTCCTTGTCAATGTGTGGGCTATTTATTGCTTTATTATTATTATTATTATTATTATTATTATTATTATTATTATTATTATTATTATTATTTTACCTGAATACGAGGAACGATTCGCTGTTACACTTTTATTAACGACAGAAGTACCCCGGCAAAGTAACCGCTGCGCGAGTTAAATGCTGAATTGGACATGGAGGGTTTTAAAATGCTGTCAATAATCCCATTCCTTCATGAGCTCTCTGGTCGGCTGTGGTAAAGCTGGAAAGAGCAAAACAACGAATAGTGATAACAGGCCTTTTGAAACAGTAAATTTATCAACAGATTGGAAAGACCTGTCACTCTTATTCAATGTGACGCAAAACTACACGCTTGATTTGCGCTGGCAACTGAGAGGCGCGCCTGGGTCTCTTATATGTGGTGAATGTTTCACTTTCAAGTAAGAAACATTAAATGTCTTTAATTCAAAATAAATTAATATTATAACGTATAATTCATGTGAATACTAAGTCATTTATAACCTGGATCGAAGAAGGTTTATATTCTTATTGGATCTGCGGCAGATTAATTTATCTTTTAGAGGTTATGTTTAGTGGGTAATTTAAAATTAGCTCCGGAACCGGACAGTAGATTTTTACGTTTGATTATGTCAATAGACTATTTGAAAATGTATAAATTGCATAGGTGAAAAATAATTTCTTCCGGAAATATTCGTACAAAACACTTAAAATATCAGTAAAAATTCTGGAATATCAAGTTTTATTACTAATTATAAAATTGTCCATATCCGATTAAGTAGGCCTAATTCAGACAAATTTTCCCGCTTTTTAGAAGCAAAAGTGAATGACTCCCGCTTTAGTGCGTCGTATTTTTAGCCAGTACGTTGATAGTGGTATTTCGAAAATGGTGTTAATTTTTCCATGGTTTTCCAGACAGTAAACGCAAGCCCTACTTTACAGTCACACGGGATCTCATTATGCTACGTAGCGGCGAGGTTGATTGACTCCCGTCTAAATGAAACTCCAACTTCTTACCTGTGTTCAAGCATTATTTTGTGCCAATATTTCTTATTTAGTTATTTGCTTGCACAGGAAGGAAAAAAATGATTGCTTTTAATACGACGGGATATGTTATCTGTCCTTTCATCCATCCATTCCATCCATCCAACCATTCATCTTTTAAATGCTTATTATGCTCTTGATTGTATTGCTGCGGTATCTCTGGCGTCCCTAGGTTACATTATTCTTGACCTTGATGTTGTTGTTGCGGCTGTAATGTTAATACTTATGATGTAAAAATTTAAATGTAAAGTTTTTGTATATTTTTGTTTGTTATTTCAGTTTTACGTCAAAACATCGCTTAGTCGTTGCGCGTGTTCTTTGGATAAAAGGTGCAGCCTTGCCTGGCACGAGCATAGGTCTTTTTATGTCGACATTGTTACGAAGTGGGAGAAAGTTGTAGAAAAAGTTTTTCTTGGTTGCTTGGCGCTGGTTTTCATGTTGAGTCTTGACAGCGTTGGTGTAAACTCATCGTCCTTCCGTTTACATCGCGGTACTTCATTCCTTGTCATTATCTTACTCTTGCTGTTATTTTCGCCTCCCGACTTAGCGTTTACGATTTGGTATACGGTGCACTGACTGCAGACACCGAGCGTCACAATATCGTGTCAGACGTACTTAAGCAAACTATGAAACATCCCTCTGACCCGCATTTTCCACACTCGATTCAAATTTAAAACCAAAAAGGGGAAACGATAATATAATTTCCCGCATAAATGGAAATGTTTATCTGCCGTGAATCTTCCGGGCACGCCACCAAACTTAGGGATTTGTTAAGGCAAAATAAAACGGCTTTCTTGAACAATTTTATAACCGCCCAAATGATAATTTTATCCAAGTAAATGGCTGCCGTGGGTTATAATTCCGGATAGAATATTTTTAATTATGTGTAGTAGTCTCTGAGTATTAAACAAAACGCATAACAGATAACGACAGCTGAGATGAGGCATAGCCTAGCATGTGAATGGGAAAGCTTACAAATGTTTTCGTTAGCTTTGCATTTATGAATAACTGCGTTTTGTCGTATAATAACAGAATGTCATGGTCCGCAGATCAGCTTTACAACCAATGGGGCAAAACATGTGCGTCCATCCAGATGTTATGGCACTTTCTGTCTTCCACTCAGGACATACGGCTCGCCTCCAACATCATTCTTCAAATGAAGTGTCTGTGCAAAACATTATTCTTAAAACATTTAACACACCAAGTGATTGCCAATTTATTTATTTAACCGTAATTCTCTGTGATGACCTCAGTAGGTCTATTTGAAGCTTTATTTAGAGAAATTTACATTAAGCGTCGGCTTTATTGAACTAGTAGCTGAATAGCTGTAATGGTCAGAACCGCGCAATTGTTTTGAAACTAGCTCTGCCGGAAACGCAATGGAACCGTTTAAAAATCCGTTTTCACTCTGATTTGCTCACAAGTCAGTAATAGATATAGAATGAATGAATTAAAGTTTCTAATTGCTTTAGCAAGTTTGCCAAAAATGTCCGCTCATCTCTGCAGAACATCTAACAAAAGATGCTTTTGCCGTTCTACTCACAGCACAAAGACAGATTTTGCAAAGTTGTTTTTATTAAGAATCAGATTAGATACTGCATGTAAATTCAATAAAAGTTAATTCTGTGGTTTATGATTCTGGGGTCTTGAATATCACTGTGTTGAAGGTCTGTGGTCCAGAGAGCCAGGTGTATTACTCTTCTGTTGCCCCCCCCCCCCAGCGTGCCTATGTCATCAGACCTGGAGGCGTTAACAGCTGCACCTTCCTAAGTCTCTTAAGTGGTTGTTTCTGCTGGAGAAATTGATGTCTGCCTGTGCCCTGTTTGTGTGACCTCTTCCTTACCTCAAGCATAGAAGTAGCTCTTGAGCTAAGAGGAGCTGAGCTTTCTTCGAATCCCATATCGCCATATAAAACCATGTTAAAAGCACCATAAGGCATTTTAGCGTCTATGTACTTCTTTATTATATGCAGGATTGCTATTATCCTCATTGGTGTACAAATATGTAAAGTGTAAAATTGGTGTAGATATGGTAAAATCATATTTAACACTTGCAACATTTACATTTTGTGCTTACGTGATTACTTGGCACTGTATGTTGATTTTATATCGCACTATATAATAACTATTTGCATATTTCTTTGTCTTTGAGGCTCCTCAATTTGTATTTTTGTTTTGGGCTTAATTTGTGTTTGCTGGAGGCCAGAATGACCTGCAGAGTAAGATTTCCATTGCATAGTAAAGCTGACTGTTTACTGTGCCTATGATTTAACTCTGGAATCTGCGGTTTGACACCTTTTCCTCAATGAACTCTGCTAGGATTTTAGTGTCGTAGGTAATCTGGACGCCAACAGACATTTGCATAGGCCTAAATTACAAAAGCATGAACAATGTGTAGCTCACCTTTGTATTGTGTCCCGTAATCTACATGTGAGTCATTTTAGCACATTTGAATTTTAAAGTACTTGAATTTGGCTATTTAAAAATGTTTTTTTTAAAAGTGTGTTTAGTTGATATCACTGTAATCATCCTGTGGTAGGTCATAATCTACAACTGCCAGGCTAGGCAATGTCTTTGTCAGATATGACCACTAGGGGCAGTACTTATCCACATGAAACTCAATCATCAGCACCAGAGACTGAAGTGCAAGTGGAGTGAAATGATTTGATCTCCAGGGACAGCGATGTTCGATTGTTATTCCGTGCGTTGTCTTGAGTGGGAGAAAAAAACAGGTGTCCCTGTGCTCCTTCGTCTATCTCTGATCAGTTAACAAAAGGCCCCTTATTAATTGCAAAGCAATTATTGGCATATTTGCATAATGCAATACCATAGTTCGGGTTTATCAAATTAATTGTCACAAAAAGGGATTGTTGATAGCCTTGCTAAGTACCTTTGAATAATTATGAATTGTATTATTTTAACAGGGGGTTTCCTTATTAGTTTATTGAAAGTTAGCGTCTCGAAAGTGCAAAAGCACAAGGATGCTGGTTTCAATGGAGTACCCACATCATGCCTCCGCTTTCCCACAGGACACGGCGGGGTGAACCAGCTGGGCGGGGTCTTTGTGAATGGGCGCCCCCTGCCAGACGTGGTGCGCCAGCGCATCGTGGAGCTGGCACACCAGGGCGTGCGACCCTGCGACATCTCGCGGCAGCTCCGCGTCAGCCACGGCTGCGTCAGCAAGATCCTGGGCAGGTGACACCTCCCACGCCTCCACGCCGCTCGCAGGATATACCCCCATATCTACGCTGAACACCCTCACAATTGCCCCTGATGGGAGTGCGAAGCAGGCTGGCCGCATGAATCCTCCACCGGGCCGATCAGGCGGCATAAAAGCCGAGCCTGGCCGCTGAGCCACAGTCACCATAAATCGCTGAACGCAAAATTAAATATTTCCGCTGCGGGGCACAGTTTAGCATAAGGTCATCACTTTTTTATTACTGGGAGCGTGGGCACTTTTAAAACCTGAAAAGGGGAAAAAAAACTCCCCATTCTGACTTTATGCTCCATATCTAGATCTCTGGCTTAGAATCTTCAGAATCACTTCCGATGTTGACTGGACTGTCCTTCTCAGATCTGGGAGCAGCTAGTAATGGCTTTCATTTTTAGTTGCTCTTGGACATTGGTGCAAATCCGGAACCTTGGGCCTTTCACAGGCTGAGTGACAATGCTGAAATTCGTATTAGCTCAGCTGGTTAAATATGCTTTTGTGTCGAGGGATGTGAACGAGGATGTTTGGTTGTCTCAGGGAGGCAGTGCGTGTAACTATTCTGTTATTGTGTCAGTGAGTTTGATTTACATGTGTGTACAGGTGTGTGCTTGCTAGGTGGTTTATGTGACTGTTGATGTGTGTGGGGCCCGGTCGGGCTTGCAGCCAGGGGGTCAGCGATGCGACAGGCACTGAGGTGGGGCTGGCGGGATAGGGCCATCGTACCCTGAGCCTTGGCGTCCTTGTCCCAGGGTCGGCCTCCATTGAGTTACCATCTTCCTGGCCCTCGCAGACCCTGGGACCGGGAACCCCCCTCAGTCCGGGCAGTCCTTTCAGTTCCATTCTGTATTTTACAAGTAATTACAATCACTTCACCACCTGGCCAAAGTGTGATCTCTAGACGAGGACAGAAAGTCACAGGATCCCAAGTTCTAGAAAATGACCACATGTATCCAGTCACGAGAAGGAGTCCAGCAGAACCAGTTCTTTAGCCGGTCTTATCCACGTCTTCCCATCGCGCCACTACAGATATTATGAGACTGGCAGCATCCGTCCGGGGGTCATCGGCGGGTCCAAACCGAAGGTGGCCACACCCAAAGTCGTGGACAAAATCGCGGACTACAAGCGGCAGAACCCCACCATGTTTGCATGGGAGATCAGGGACAGGCTGCTGGCTGAGAGAGTCTGTGATAACGACACTGTGCCCAGTGTCAGCTCCATCAACAGGTATGTGCCGCGCCTTTCAGCCCCAGCATCCAACACAATTCTAGCTGTACTCTTCTGTTCTGTTATGAATTTATTTGTGTTCTCCAGTATTATTTATAGACATAGACCCACACATACATCCCACACCCTCATTACAACATTACATTTAATTATTGAGCAGATTCTTTTATCCAAAGCAACACGCGATTAAGACAGCGGGGTCTGCCGGAGCAGTCAAGGGCCAAACGCGTGATTTGAACAGGCAACGTTCATTTCTGTAGTTCTGAACCAACATACTCACTGCAGGTGTAATTGCAGAATGAATAGAGATGGTTGTCAGCAACAAGCATTTCCACATCTCCTGCCTCCCTGGAGCACAGTGAGATCACCAGTGTCCCTCTGTCTCATCTTGTAGGATCATCCGGACTAAAGTGCAACAACCTCCCAACCAGCCTGGCTCTCACAACATAGGTAAGGGGCAGTACGCAGAGCACACTCTGTGTCCTCAAACCAGAGGCAACAGTCCATGCGCAGTCCTTCTAGGCGTTCTCAAAACACAAACAGGAGATAACACACAGTCCATCTCTGTGTCTTCAAAGCACAGATCTTAGACAACACACAGTCCATCTCTGTGCCGTCAAAGCACAGATGATACATAGAACACGGCCCATCTCTATGTCTTCAAAGCACAGACAAAGTACAACATACAATCCATCTCTGTGCCATCAGAGCACAGACAATAGACAACATACAATCCATCTCTGTGCCATCAGAGCACAGACAATAGACAACACACAGTTCAGCACAAGTGTTTGCAGTCTAGTTGAATCGAATAAAACTTCACCGACACTGGCAGGGACCTGGCACTGGAGCTGGGTCCCATGAAGACAGTTTAGGAAAATACAAAGAGAACTGGATCTACTGATGCCGCTGTGCATATGTGTAGCATTACTGATGCATTTCCGGATGATTCCGTAGAGATGGCATTATGCATGCGTGATGGGGAGAGCTGCAGGGGGACGGGGCTGTAATGGACTCCCTTCCGAGCGGCATGGGTTTTCCCGCAGCGATCTCCATCATCGCAAATCAGCCCTTAATCTAAATTAATTTCACACGTGCAGTTTAGTGAGTTTCCTACTTTTTGGGATTATAAAGATAGATGGCTTTCAGGGCGATATGGAAAATTGAAATTTAAAATCCCAGACAAAGCGGTGGTGTCAGGAGAATGGAGGCATCGGGGGGGTGGAGGGGTGGAGGGCTGCTACCTCGTTAACAGAGAATTCTCTTCTCAAATCAGATAATTGAGGTAATAAATCAGGGGAGGAAAGGACATCCGTTTATTCTGTTTTCCACGTCATTAGTCAGGAAGCCAGGATGAATGTGTTTTATCTGTCACAAAGTGACTTGCGGTTCCCCATTTGATCCAGTTAGTTGTCAGGAGCTTCCAGGCGCACGGAGGCCAGTATCTGTATTACTGTCATGTGACTTCAAATGACCAATAAAAACACTGCTAAAAACACGGTGCTTCATTGGCTAGCAGTGTTGACTGCTTGTTCCCCTAGAGGTCTGTCAGGAAACATGTCCGATTCTGAATTCTGCTGAAGCCCCTGACCTGGACTTTGCCAGCGTGTACGAGCACCTGTCTGTGTACCCACCCCCCCCCCAGCGTCCACGGCGACGGTGACACAGGTGTCCAGTGACGCGGCCGGCTCCTCCTACTCCATCAGCGGCATTTTGGGAATCAGCTCTGCCGACGCCGGCAAGCGTAAGAGGGAAGAAGGTACGGCCCCTTCTGTTTGTACGCATCCCTTGCAGACAGTTGTTTGTTTATGGCGTGATGACAGTGGTCTTTCCGTGACCCGGGAGTTGAGGAACCTTCGCTTGAGTCATGCCAGCAAGCTGTTTCACACCCTGGTCCCCCGGGGGGGCAGACTGAAGTATCAGTTCCTGTGTAGTCCTGCTCTTCTGAGCATGCCGCCCTCACTCCCTGGGGCCGACCCACCGCAGTAAACAGGAAACAGATCCTCCCTTGGTGTCAGCGTATGTAAAGCGTGCATGGCGGTCAGCGATATGCAGCTCTGGGGGTAGATGATGTGGAAGAAGTCGGGGGCACCTGTGCTGCTGTGGTCCTCTGAGTCCCCCCAACCCCAGCCCCACCTCAAGTCCTTAGTGTTTTATATACCTTAACTCCCAATAATTACATTCATATTTTACATTGTTTGTGGTTGTGAAGAACAGTAACATCTGTCCAAGGCTGTAAGTATATTGACAGGTTTCTGTCCTGGGCTGTTAGTATAGTAGTAGGATTCTGTCTTGGGCTATTCGTATAGTAATACGGTTCTGTCCTGGGCTATTAGTATAGTAGTAGGGTTCTGTCCTGGCTTCTGAGTGTGCTGACTGGCTTCTGTTCTGGGCCGTGACCCTACTGACAGGGTTCTGTTTTGGGCTGTGAGTATACCTACAGAGTTCTCTCCTGACTTCTCAGTATACTGGTTCTATCTTAGTCTGTGAGTTTACTGACAGGGTTCTGTCTTGTCCTTTGTGTATACTGAGAGGGTTCTCTCATGGGCTGTGAGCATGTTGTCAAACTTTGGTATACATAAGTATAAGTTCTACCATGGGCTGTGAGTATACTGAGAGGGTTCTCTCCTAACTTCTGAGCATACCGACAAGGTTCTACCTTGAGCTGTGAGTATACCAAATTGAGTCTTGGTTTGTGAGTATAATGACTTATGTCTTGAGGTGTGAGTGTACTGACACAGTTCTCTCATGGCTTCTGAGTACACTGACAGGGTCCTGTTCCGGCTCCTGATTGCTGAGTTTTCACCCTCTCGTCCAGCCACCCCCCTCCATGTTCCACACCATCACTAGAGACCATCAGTTTAATCAAGGACATTGTTAATCAGAAATAATTAAGCGCCTGCCACTTTAATTGATGTTACACATGGCTGGTAACAACGCTGGGAAGAAGCGCTCTGACCCTAAATGGATTTTGATCTTTAATTGACTCTGTCACGCTGGGAGGTGCTTGATCCAAATGCTTTAGATGGTCCGCGGACCAATGATACCGTACATGATTATAAAAAATATAAATCTTTTAGTGAAGCTACTTACTGTTAGCAGGCAGCTAATATCAGCTTTGGGACTAGAAAGGAAGCATCATGGAGGTCATGCTAATGAAGACCAAGCTGAGATCTGTAAACTCGTATGCGAGATAGAGAACATGGACCTCCAAAGATCAGAGCTGCCATGAAAGACATAAAGGTCTGATGAGGTCAGATGTTGAAAGAAATCATAGGTCTTATCAGCCCTGTTAAGGAGCTTAATGGGACACCTTCATTATACAAGCCTGTTGTATGGCAGTCAACTCCCTTATTATCCACAAACTGTATGAGAGTATAGTAGCAGTGAGGGGGCAGTGATTTTCTCGGGACTTTCCTGCTAATTAGCCTCATCAATGTTTCCCAATCCGGTCCTCGGGAACCCACAATTGGTCCATGTTTTTGCTTCCTCGCACCGCCCTACTGGGAGCAAAAAATGTAGACTGTCTGGTAGGGAGTTTGGATGGAGCAAAAACACGGACCAACTGCAGGTCCCCGAGGACCGGATGGGGAAGCATCGGCCTACATAATAAGACCAGTCAAGAGTGAAGCTGTGGGTTTCGGGCCTTATGGCCTTAAAATTCCCAATAAGAAAATGTCACCTTCCCACAATGATCAGAGCCAGCATGCACATGGCAAAAAGAGCACAGGCTCTATAAACCTAACAGATAGAAATAGCTCAAAAAGCACTGAGAGATCATTGTGGAATTTTGTTGTAAATGGAGCAACTTTATGCGAAAGAATTTCCCACTGGGATCAGTAAACTTTATCTTATCCTTATCTTAAAAGGCAATATTTATCCGTTGATCCATCCATCTCCCGGCCACTTATCCCTGTTGCAGGGGCCTGGAACCTATTTGGGCTGCGGTGTACGCTGGCCTGGGATGCCAGTCCATCACTCACACAGAGAATCACCCAGCTGGGGTGATTTAGAGATGCCAGTCAGGCTGACTGCACACTTTTGACTTTGGGAGGAATCCCGGGTGACATGGGGGGGACATGCAAACTCCACACATGCAACCCTGGGGGCTATCAGGTAGAGGTACTGGGGCGCAGTAGCCCTAAAAGCCAACTCCATACTGGGAATTTAAAATCCCTCTAGTCGTCCCCCACCCCCCATGCTCCCTGAATTGCATAAGGGAGCAGCTTAAAGGCAGTGAAAAGGGCAGCGGAAAGGAGAGGATGGTGGGGCCGGAGGTCTCAGAGGGGGGGTCAAATGCTGAATGAGGCCCTGATCCTTGCTGAGCCCCCGGCCTTTGATCACCCGCGGAAGGGGGGGGGGGGTCAGCAACGACGTAGAGGCGTCGAACCGTGAGGCCTGCTCGCTATGCTAATGCTAATCTGCGTTGACTGTAAAGAGGCTCAGCGCCCCCCGCCCCTCACCCGCCTCCTGCAGCACCGCCCCACCCACCCAACTCGCTGGATCCTGTTTGTTTTCGCGAAAGCCCCTCGTTTCCGCACAATGGCCTGGACAGAATGCGGCGGAGCCCGGCACGGACAATGCGCCGCCATTGTCGTGTTGTTTCGGGCTCAGACGCAGAAAAGGCGAGACATTTCAGCGCTTCCTTTCAAGGCCCTGCGTCCCGGGGGCTGGGGGCCCAACGCCCTCTGTGAAGCTCCGAGCCCCATGAAGGCCACGTGGGATTCAAAGTTGCTCTTGGATGTTCAAACCGTGTTTTTTTTTTTGTCTCTGGCGCATTGGGAGCGGACCATGTAATTGCTTCAGTTTGGACAGAATTCCAGAATCATCTCTGTGCTTTTCAGAGGTCCAGTGTGTATTTTTAAAGCATTTTTCTGTGCATTTCATATGGCCTGTAAAGTTGCTACATGTTGAGCTTCATAGTAAAACAGCATTATGAGAAAGTAACTTTCTCTCAGTGTGGATTTTACAGTTCTTACATTAACAATTATTTACGGGACGTTTTTATCCAACATGCCGTTCATTTTTTGATAATGCATTTTGGGGGTTAAGGGCCTTCCAGAAGGACACACTGGTGAAATTCCTTGGAAGATTGTGGGATTTGAACTGGTGACCTTCTGATTGCAGGCACCACCACACACTACACACACATCACCCCGGCGTACAAGTGAGCAAGGGTCACCCAGCCGCCCAGGGGCAATCGGGGTTAAGGCCCTTGCTTTGGGATCCGGTGGTGATATCATTCTACTGGTGACCTTGGAGACATGGGCACAGACCCCTAATGCACCAAGCCACACACCGTCCCCACAGTTGCACAGATGCGACACATATGTGAAAATATACAATCAACTCACCACGGACTTGTGTGGTGATGGGGGGGGGACGGGGCTGTAATGAACTTGTTCGACTTGTGTCAGAAATGTTGTGGCGTCCCCTAGAGGGCATATTGACCGTGATGTAAAAAAAAAAAAAAGTTATGGACTGGAGGGGGGGGGGGGGGGGGGTTTAAAGTAGAGGTTTTCAAGTTGGGGAGGTGCCACAAAATAATTTAAGATGGTAATTTTGTGCACCCCCCACCCCCCGTACAAACCGTTCCATA
>JABFEA020000054.1:6791659-6815691 GCA_019775915.2 Cyphomyrus plagiostoma
CCCATCGCCACGGTGACTCCCTTCCTCCCCCTGTGGGATTATCTAGCTGTACAGGCCTGTGATGAATGAGCCTGTCTACAGAGCCATCTGAGGACCAATTAAAGGAAGGATAAGAGACCCCGAGCTGTCAGCAGGGAAAGAGGAACCTGTCTCACACACAGAGAAATCTCTGCGTTAAGCTGCCGCTTTGCTTGTGTGTTCAGCTCCAGTGTCAAGCTGGGGCCTCCAACTGCCTCTGCAATCACAGATACCCTATGCCAGTGTTTCCCAGTCCGGTCCTTGGGGACCCACAGACGGTCCATGTTTTTGATCCCTCCGTGCTCCCGACCTGACAGTCCGCATTTCAGCAAAAACCGCAACGTCTGTGCGTCCCTGAGGACCGCATTCGGAAACACTGGACTGGACTGGCACTGACCACAGAAATGTTCATCGGCCAGTCAGGGCCTAATAGCTCCTTGGGTGTCTTCCCAGTCCGTTACGAGGCGAGGACGGATTACCTCCGGCCGGCCTCGTTAGAAACGACAGAAACAGAGGATAGTCGTAAGACGGAGAGAGTTGGCCATAATTACGGAACGCGGGCTTTTAGGGTGAAGGAAGTTATGTGGGCGCCGTATGAGCAAAGCCAAATAAAGCAATAGACAGCTCTGAGTTAGCAAGGACTGGCTGATTAGACTGAAGAGCGTGGATGGATGGAATGGATGCAGCACTGGTGGGACAAGGAAGACGGGGGCGGCGCCAAAGGGATTAGACGTTAAAAACAAGGTTTTAAATCAGCGCCATTAAAGATGCTATTCTGACTGAATTCACTTTGGCTCTTTCGGTCGCCATCTGATCAGCACCAACCTTAATAGCTTATGTTAGTATCCAGCCTCCCCTCTTCATGGCAGTAAAGTCACCCCCCCCCCCCCCCCGCAGCACCCCACAAAAGCTTTCAATTGCCATACATAAAAATGCCATTAAGCGCAGCACAAACTATCCATATTTATATTAGAATCTCAGTGAACGATGGGCTGGAACTGTAGCCTGACAGCCCTCTGTGCTCATTATTCCTCCTATTGTTTATTTTCTATGTTGAATAATTCCTTCGCTTCATAATACAAACACACGTCGCACTTCTCCGCAGCAAAATACACTTCGCTTCATTCACAAATTTTGATTGGCTGGCTGGAGATCAATGAAAGGGTCTATTGGCCCACAGTGCATTGTGAGAGTCTGGGGTAGAAGCTGAAGACGGCCCAGTTCACAGTCTGCTCTCTCCTGCCTCAAGCCTTTCTGTCTGCAGACCCAAGAACACATTACGTCTTTATTGTTTATTAGCGTTTATCTCTACAAAACTACGTGAAAGCAGCACTTTTGTTTTTTCCAGTTCCAGTTTCTCAACGACGACTAGAACATATGGGCGGAATGGATGGCGGCAAAGAGCAGCAGGATCCTATGACAACATAATTAAGGATTTTCATTCTATGCCTGAGTGCGTCAGTCCAGTCTTTATGCTAATCAAGTCCCGCCTAATGAAATAAATCTTTATATATTCTACCAACTATCCACAGTACATTACAGTTCCTAGTGTCTATGCAGATGGGGCATAGGAACCACTTGGGTATAAAGTGTAACTCCGTCACCGGTTTTGTAAGTTAAAAATAGATCATTGTTTCTTCATAGGCAAGTTCGACGACACCAACTTTTTGAAAGTAATTATGAAAAAATAAATACGTTTAAGGCCTTATGTTCACGTTTTAGTAAAATTGCTTTAATAATTAGTGTCAAGCGTCCTCAATTCCTCGGGTGCTTTACTACGAAACTACATATAAACTTGACTAAAATCCTTCCCTGATAGCATCTCCTATAAGCTTTAGAGTTAAATAATCAAAACCAAAGGTTTCATACATCAAATCCGTTGTCAAACCTGCTGTACTGATAAGATACTATGATTTTTTTTTTTTTTTTTTAAATGGACCAACTGAACACAGACATTCCACAGAGCCATATAAATAAGATCACTTGAGTGCAATGCAAAGGCTCAAGATCAAATTCCGGCATGATGAACTTCACCCACTTATTTCCAGCTTTTGTAGTGCATCTTGGGTAGGACCTATGCTTCTTCAGAAGAGTCGCCCACCCCAGGCACCTTGCAACGCCACTAAGAAGATCGAACTCTGGCCACCACCCCACCCTCAAACACCCGTTTACAAAGCATTACACATCATACGAACATCATAAAACACAGAACCGGTTCTAAATTCCCCACAGCTGCTCTTCCTTTTGTGTGTCACGGGCAGGATTAAAGTCAGGCGGCTCCCTGTACGGCCACAGCCCCAATGTGACTGAGGCTGGAGGGATGGGACAGTAATTTACCGCGAAGCCCATATCATCTGACGTGAAGTTTAACTGCAAGAGGCAAGGCTGAGGTTCCCATTAACGACCCTCATAAATCCCACTTAAGAACAGGCAGGCAGAGGCTGCCTCATGCAAATGAAGGAGTCACCTGATACGGGGGTGGAAATGATCCCGGGGAGCTTCAAAGGAACATGAATCAACTCAGGCAGCAAACAAATGGCGCCCATAATCCGCCCAAGAGGACGAATTTGAAACAAGACGCCGGCCTCCATTCAATAGCTGAAATTTATTCTTTATATTACAATATTAGTGCGTATTTTAAAAAAACAAAATATGAAATGAGAAACCAAAAAAGGTTACAGGAAAACGGCAGCACCACAAGACGACGGGACAAACATCGCAACCGGAAACACTGAAATGCGGCTTAGAATTCGTAACATCTGAGCGCGGATAATGCGTGCGCGTGACGGGGCGTCACACTCTGCAGGTGGACAGCAGGTCCCCCGTCACACTCTGCAGGTGGACAGCAGGTCCTCCACCAGGTGTTTATACACCCAGGCGTCCCCTTTCAGCCGCTGCCGCCTGATTCCCACCACCTCCGGCTTCGTCAGCACACACACCTCCAGCTCGAACTGCATGGTCACCTTACCAAAGTCTGAGCGTGTGCTGCATTTCAGGGTGTACCTGCGCGACGGGGACAACACATCACACCACCACGCTTAGGAACGACCAAGAGAGACCTTGACTCAGGCCAAGATAACATTACAAGTGACCTAAGTATTATGACTCTTCCAAACATTATCCCTGTTTGTTTACTTATGATCATAATTCATCCATTCGTTCATTTGTTTGTTTATCCATCACGCCATCCCGCACTGCTTCTGAATGTAGGCAAAAATGCTTTGTTTCCCCACAATATTGGCCAGTAGTGTATGCATTATATTGTATGATGTACTAGGACACACCCAACAACAAAAAAATCCTTGTATATTTAACGTTTGGTCAATAAAGATCTTCCCGATTCTGAAAAACACACTTCGTACCTTTAACTAGGACTGCACGATACCACATCGCGATAGGTGAAATTCGTGTGAGTAGTACCATGATATAATACAGAAAAAATTCAATTACCCAAAATAATCTATAGTGAAAAAGAACTTAATGTCGTAAGTTGGTGGTGTTGCTGCGAGTGTGAAAGCGGCTCTGCGACGTGATTACTGCACATGCACAAACCGCAATGATGCTGCTGAAACAATATATCGTGCATCCCCACCTATAACAATGTTCTAGCACAGTTGCAGGGGACGCTGCAGTCACAGCACATCAGGCGCAGCGGCTCACCCCTTCTGTACGAAGTCCACGTTCTTCTCTGGCAGGATGCTGAGGATCTGGTTAAGGACCTGTTCTGCGTTCACCTGGCTGGTCAGGGTGACGTTGTACTGGGCCTGGAAGGGGAGCACAGTGCACCTCAGACTTAACTGGCCTGGAATTATCTCAGGACCAGGCCAATAAGCATTACGATCACAGTAGCTTGTGGTATACACAGCAGCCCCTGTCAAAGCTTATAACTACAGACTGCAGGAGGGTAAGTGTTGTTGAGGGCCCCAATGTATGACTAACAGGAGGTTGAAGTTCTCCGCATCACATCGTCATCTGCTCCATCTAAATCACTTCTAGAAACTTAAAGTGCAGGATCATCAAGAGCCCAAGTCTTTAGCAGGAAGCACAGAATACAAGACAGGAAACACCCTAGACTGGTGTCCGTCTGCCATAAGACACACACACACATTCACACTATGAGAAACATAGAAATGCCAGTTGACCTATACCATGTCTATAGAGCAGCGTTTTCCAATCCAGTCCACCAGCCCAAGCTTCTGCTCTCTCCTAGCTCCCGGTAGGGAGGAAAGAAATATTGTGGACTGACTGGTAGGGAGCAAAAATATGGACCGACTGTAGCTCCCTGAGGACCGGATTGGGAATCACTGCTCTGGGTTGCAGGAAGAAACCCAAGGTGGGGGAAACACAAAGAGCCAAGAGGCAAAGCCCTAACCTCCGAGGATGAGCTGCAGCTCATCAAGCTACCATATCCAGCACAATAACATACATCAAGCATCTACAGTACCTGAATCAAGTGACACAGTCCATCTAGGCTGCAATTGTAGGGCTTTGGGTCGGAAGGACGACCGTGCCCCCCAGGCCTCACCTTGGTCCTCCGCAGGTCGGAAGGACGACCGTGCCCCCCGGGCCTCACCTTGATTCTCCGTGGGCCGTCCCGCAGAGCCCTCTTCTTGTTGGGGGTCAGCATGGTGATAACCTTGTCCAGCCCTCGCTCCAGGCTGCCGAACACCTTGGCTCCCTTCCGCTTCTGGGCACTGTCAGTCTGGGGGGTAGCCATGTCTAGGGACCGAGACCTGTAAGGGTGGGGGCCTCCTGAATATCAGCTCCGAAAGGGACATTAGGCACACCCAAAAAAGGAACGCTACAGCTGTGTAAATTGGGAGCCCTAAAGCAGTGCTTCCCAACCCTGCTCTGGTGGGACCCCCAGACAGTCCACGTTTTTGGTTCCTCCCAGCTCCCTAAACGTGGACGGCCTTGGGGTCCCTGAGAATCAGGTTGGGAAACACTGCTTTAGAGAACTTTCTCTCGTCTCGCTTCACTTGGGCTTTCTTGACCAAGAACCAGACATTCTATGTTCTTGACTGTTTGGCTTAGGTGATGTGAGGGAGCAGAAACGTGGACTATCTGGGGCTCTCTGAGGAATGGGCTGAGAAACTGAACTAGAGCATCCCAAAGGCAACATGATGGAACTATTTGCCAGAGCTAGCAAAGAGCTGGAGTGAGCTCACTACCTCCTCTCCGGGCTCAGGGCTACCACCTCCAGGAGCCCCTGGGTCCTCTGGTCCAGGCACTGAAGATGCTCTTTGGAGACACTGCCCCGGTTCGCTGTGGAGACATGGATGGGTGCATGGGGACCACCGAGTGGTATTAGATGACAGGGTCGGGAGACACCAGCTAGCCCGTGTTTTTCCAGTACTCCCCCTGAAGCTCCTTATTGATCTAAGAATCTTATTAAGCCATCGCTCGGCTTAAAGGCCTGGATTCGGCATCCGGGGGGAGAAGCTTCACGCTTCGGAATTTCACAGCCCATTTGCTCAACAGCAGGCGTGAAGATTCCATAAGAAGCGTCCCGTTCGGTATGGAAACAGTCAATGCGGCAAGCACTGGGGTCCAGACAAACAAACACAAAGCCAGGCCGGCAAGCTCTGAGACCCTAGCGCACTAAGATGCTAACATTAGCGCACATCCCGCATGCTGTGCAGAAAATGTGCAGGTACTTCTGCCGCATCAGCAATCACGCATTTCCTGCACAAAAACAGAAGACTTTGCGTTTCAGTGTTCTTAAAGTTGCCTTTGGCAAACCTTGACCAAATCACACTAACCAAGACTTAAGATTCATTTATTTTCTAAGTTTACAAACCAGCAGACCGCGAGGACCCTCAGACACCCACGAGACCCGCTGCAGAGATGCACACTGAACCCCCCCAGTGCTCAAAGGAACCTTCGGTGCTGTTCCACAGGGAGCAGAGGGACAATTTGCAAGGAGAAAATTGAAAAGAGCATTTACTCAGTTAAATACAGCCACCAGCTAAGGACCTTGCCCTTGTAAAACATTTTATCTAAGCCAATATTAGAAAAAGCTGCTGGTTTTTAAAACAGAAAATTAATGACTAACAACATACTTTAGTCTTATGCTGCTTTTAATGGGAAAGTCTTTATCTTTGATTAAATTGATAATTACAAACCCTAGCATAACAAATACTAATTTGTAAAACGCGAATTAGTTTAAATGGAAGTGGCAGGCTAAATGAGTTTATGAAGTACAATTTATTTGCAAATGTAATCCAAAATACTACTTACAGTAACAGCAACAACTCAAAAAGCTAATTGGCTGTCACTCAGCAGTTGGCCGCCGCCCACACGGCAACGCAGAGGCCAATCGGATTGAGCGAACTGCTGGCTCATCTGAGCAGTCAGCGTTGGCTATTAAGCTACAACACTCTGTGATGCTTCCAGCTTCGTATGAATGAACACGCATATCGCCACTGCCCGATACCACGCATTTCCACCGTTTATGACTGCGACTTTTTACCCTAGAAAAATACTTCCATTCTCTTAAGTCTGATAGCTTCTCATTGGTCAATTAGATGTCAAAAGCTGTTTTATGTAGTCAAACATTTAACTAGAATTTATGCTTGTGCTAGCTAACATTGGTATTCATGAAGGTCGTTTGTACAGACTATTTTAAATGGCTAATTTTAGCAACTTTACATGGATAGCTAGCTAACATCATTAAGCTTTGAATATAAAACGGGATTAGTTTGTAACTTAGACACTGACAAATCCACGCAAGTCCATTTTAAATCGCAGACCATTCACTGTGGCTTAAAAATAGGTTTCTATTTGTGGTGCTGAAGGCATCCAATTACATTGTTTCTGGTTTATATTGCAAAGTGGTTACTGAGAAAATGCTTTTTACATACTCATAAATGTTTGATTCATCCATCCATCCAAATTCACTACCCCTCCCAGAAAGCACAGATCACAGGCACTCAGCCTATCATTCTGAGGCAGGGGTAGGGAACCCTGATCTGGAGTGCCAGGATCTGCATCGTACCAGCTCTCTGAAGAACCACACCTAATCTCAGACAGATAGTATCTCATCAGGTAGGATGGAAAACCTGCTGGACCCCGGTACCCCAGGATCAGGACTGCCTACCCAGTTCCAGAGGGTCAGACTGTGGTTTGGATGTACTTAAAGCCCCAGGGACAAGCTCACCATTCGGACTGTAGGTGGGGGGGCCGCAGCTGGTGGGCGTGGTGAGGGCAGCCTTATTGGATCGCGTGCTCTTCCGACAGGAAGCTGGGGTGCGGGGTGCGGGAAGCACGAACGTGTCCCCGTCCTTCTGGCTGGTTCCCAGGACGGTCATGTTCTCCTTGTTCTGCTCGTGCTTTTCGGTGTGGGTCCGGTCCTGGCCGGGGCTGGGGTGCACCTTGGCCCTCTGCTGCTCAGAGACCGCGACCTGCCTCTTCCGGGTCGTTAGAGGTCGGGGGTGGAGATCACAGAAGAACGAAAACAACCATCGCCGTTAACTAGAATACAAGCTAACAGAAGTCTGAAGGAAACATGAAGTAACTCCATTATCCAAGCTTTTATTACCTGCCAGTCGTAACACTCTAGAATAAAACCCAGGAAATACAACTTTTTATGTGGTATGTATATTAATGTGATTTTCTTGCATCAACACATTTTTTTTTGCTTCCTGATACAGATCTGAGAATGAACTGAGAACCAAGTAACTAACATGGTACCAAAATCCCAACACGTTTAGCATCCTGAAGAGTGTTAAAAGCGACAGACAGGCCACAACCCACAGAACTCGGACACTGACTGGGTTTTCCACCAGGGGCTTGGGCGAGAACACCCCCCAAGGGGCGTCTTTCTCCTGCCGGTCGGTGGGAGGCTCCAAGGACAACAGGAGCAGAGGGCTGTGTGACGGTGCCTCCTCACCAAACTTCAAGGTCGTCTTGGACTGGGGACACAAGATCTTTGCTTGGCTTTGAGGGCTGGGTCACGGTCACCTTCATTGACCATACAGGCTTATAATTTATATAGAACTATATATTAATAACAGGATGTAATATCCAGATGTAACACTAAGGATGACATAATGGAGCAAGGACCAATCACAGACAGGGGGTGGAGTCAGGGCGGATGTGACCTTCACCTTCAGCTCCTGTGGAGGCGAGACGGGGATGTCTACCATGGGCACGTCTGGGCGGAGCCTCACGGGCTTCCCGTGCTGCTTTTTTGCTAGGAGCAGCAGGTAAATTGCAGTCGTGTGGTCATATTTCCACTAGTCGGACAAAGTCAAAAAATATTAATTAAAACACCCATCATCCATATCTAAAACTATGTTCAAAACTGCCGTAAATTAAACAGTAATACCTCAAAGAGCAATAAATTCTAACAGACTATGAAAGGACGCATTACTCATAATTAAAAGCTACACAAGACACTTCTAGCTTTTCGCAAAAGAACTGGTACATTTTCTGGGGCCTGCTGACACCCAGTGGTGACACGCGGAAGGACAGGTGTGCCGCTCACAAACCTCAGACACCAGCTGGACGGTGCTCTTCCTGGAGCGCTTGAGCCTCACTGCCATCTCGATGATGCAGTCCTCGTCGATGTGGCCCAGCTGGAGAACACGGAGAAGGCCGTAAGGCTCAGGGATCCCCGACAGCGCCAACAGAAGGCTGACCCCCCAAACTCTGAGTACTCAGTCATAGCAAAACCACACCCTCCCCCATTATGTCTTTACTGTGCAGATCATTTTATCTTACCTGATTACCCTCACACAGTAAACTGGACTTTGGACTACAGTCCACAATCGAAACAGGGGGAAACACTGAAAGATCTCCACCGTGAGGAAAGTAGAGACTCACGGGGTGTTTGCTGTGCCACTCCACAGGGCTGCTGTAGCCCTTCATGACCCAGGGGTGACCCAACAACTGACGCACCGTTATGCGACGCTTTGGCTCCACCTGCAGGATGAACCCAGGAACTGCATTTACATAAAAAAAAACCCTGCAGACAACACAATTATAACTTAACTGAAATCAGCGACACACAAGCCAAAGCAAAATACCAAATAATTGTGGCGGGTGGACAATTAAACATTACAATGTGGTTCGTTTAACTAGATGTTACATCGGACAGTGTTGTTAGGCTGCAGTGTCTGTGATAGGAAGGTCGCCAGTTCAAATCCCCGGTCGGCACTGTGATTTCACTGTTGGGCCCTTGAGCAAGGCCCTTAACCCCAATTGGTCCTGGGACTGACAGAGCCGGGTTCCTCCAAAAAAAAAAAAAAAAACTGGACGCTGCTTTGGATCAAAGCATCTGGTAAATCTGCTGTCGTTTGAAGATAAATGTGAGGGCGAGAGGAACAAGGATTTCTTACCTGCATCATCTGGCTGAGGAGGACAACGCTGCCAGTGGACAGCCAGGATGGACTGCTGTATTTGCCCCTCTGAAAGACACACAGGAAGGGGATGTACATGCCTATGCTATCACACTGCGACAGAGCGCGGGGAGCCCACTCACCATGATCTTCCGGTAGAGGACCATGCAGTTGTCATCGTCGAACGGCAAAAACCCGCAGAGCAAGGCGAACAGAAGGACTCCCATACTCCACACGTCAGCCTGCGTTAACAAGGGACAGGGCAGGCCGGTGCGGGGCGTCACCACGGCGACCACATCCAACATCTCTCTGCTACATTCACCAGATTTTTACCCGACTCTAATACAAAACAACATACAGTACCAGTCAAAAGTTTGGACATGCCAAGCCACCCACAAGGTAGAATGTCACGTCACATGACCTCGTCACCTGACCTAAACAGAAGAAATGGCGTGGCAGGAGTTTGACTAGAGTGCAAAGGAAAAGTGACCAATGAGTGCTCCCACAATTTAGTTTTAAATACTTTATTGGTCAGTACGTAATTCCATACATGTTATTTTCAAGGATGACATCTTCATAATTATTCTAAATGTGACAAATACAAATAATCCTTTCGAAAGGTAAGCGTGTCTAAACTTTTGACTGGTACTGCATGTCTTTTTTTTTTTTTTTTTTTTTTAAACTTGGGTCAGCCAGTCCCTGGAGCCATTTTAGTTAAGGATCTTGCTCAAGGGCACAATGGTGAAATCACTGTCGACCCGGGGATTCAAACTGATGACAGAGCCATTATTAACCATGTATGTATAACTCCCGTGAACTGTAATGTATACAACGTTCATGGCACAACTGCAATTACTATAATGCTCATACTGCGATTGTTTGCACTGGGTGTGGCCGAATGAGTAAGCTTTACACACTCCCAGTAAAACATCTTGACTCTGCATACTTAAACCTGTGAGGAAACCGCTAGTGAGGATGGAACCCAGCCCTGCCGCATCAGACGGATCTTAACTCCCGGATGTGGAACGGCCACCTCTTTACACCAAATTTACCAGCCTGAGAAGATCACAGCACCAAAAAAGGGGGCAGGAGCCAACATCCCTGTGAGCTCAGCAGAGACAGACCACCCCTCACCTCAGAACCGATGTATGCCTTGCCCTGGATGAGCTCTGGGGCTGCGTAGGCGGGGCTGCCACAGCACGTCTTCAGCTCGTACCCGAGTCCTCCCTGTGAACAATACAGCCATTCATTCATTCATTCATATTATACAACCACACAAAAAGACAAATATTGACAATATACAGTACCATATACAATAATTTCCATAAAAATAAATGAGCATAGCTTTCGGGGATGGGAAGAATGATAGATGGTGAATGATACGTACAAAAATTTTGCACTAGAAAGATAAATACATAGATATTGATAAGAAAGTGGGCTGGTAGATAGAATCTACATTAAAGAGGAAAGCAACAGATGGAGTCTGTTTTTAGCCAGTATATTATCCATTGGGGTCAGAGAGAAAGTGTGCCTGCAGTCGAAAACACAGGCGACTCGATCGGTTAACATACTTTAGGTTTAGCGCACAGCCCAAAGTCGATCAGCTTTAAGTTGTGGTCCTCGTCAATCAGCAGGTTCTCCTGGAGGAGAACAGGACGTCAAAACGTGACAGACGTGCTAAATATAGACCGACATGCCCCATGGGGGGCGGTGCTCCCACCGGTTTGAGGTCCCTGTGGGCGTATCCCTGGCTGTGGACATAGGCCAGGGCCGAGACAATCTGTCTGAAGAATACACGGGTCTCATCCTCTGAAAGGCGGTCTTTGGCAATGATGTAGTCGAACAGCTCTCCTCCAGGACAGTACTACACCAGAAATGGAGGGGACAAGACTCAAGACAAGTCGCGGAGTGAGAGAAAGCATCCAGTTTAAAAATGACCACCCGTGACCATCTGCGGCTAAGTGACACAGGGTTTCCCTACCAGTTATGCAGGGAACATTACCTCCAGCACCATGAAGATTTTGGTGGACGTCTCGATGACCTGGTACAGACGACACACATGCTGGTGGCTCAGGTTCTTCATGGCTTCGATCTCGGTCTTCACTCGTGGCAGGTCCTCCTGGAGGTGATGAAAGGCAGGGCGTTCAGAATGACGGTCGCCAGTGATGCCCTATCTAGCGTCAGTGAACCTCAATAACAGTTGGACAACCATTACTTAAAAATGGAGGAAGACTGGAACATGTATTTATGCATATGTAAAAATCACTATAACACGGATTTTTGCACAGAAAGGCTGGTGTGAACAGTTTCTCATTGTGCGTGCATGTATTAGCGGATATGCACCCGGCAGTGGGATGTCATCTCTCCCAAGGGTGCCTCCTGTCAAGTTCTAATTTACTCCAGGCTAACAGTGACCTGGTATTTAAAAAAGCAATTATGGATAGCGATCAGTACATCCAAAGAATATACAAGTACTAATCAGAATTATATACCCCAAGGTCCTTCTTTTCCATTATTTTTATTGCAACCTTTTCTCCAGTAAGAATATGCCGGCCGAGCTTCACTTTCGCAAAACCACCTGCAAAACATACAAGCGAGGCAGGAAAACAAGTTAGTTTCTGGAGTAGCTGGAGAGTAGCTGGAGATGCGCTGCGACGATGAGATGCAGCATCATACCCGAGCCGATGGTCTCATACACCTCATAATATCTGAGGAGCTCCGCGTTACTGTCCGCAGGCATCTTCCCAAACACGCGTCACGACTCAACGTCCGGCCTGAAACAAGACACAAGGTAGATCAATTCAGCCCATCTGGAAAATGATCATTATTGTTACCGTCAAAGTCGTGATACTTTTGCCTTCACATATTTGCACTCATTGGTGACAAACCGCAACTGTGATCGTTTAAAATTCTATAAAAAAGACAATGCATACAAGCTAACGCACCGCGATCGTGCATATACATATTAATTCCTAACAAAATGTCAACAGCGTAAGCTACCTTATTTAGTATTACCTCCTTTTCGCCCTTTATTTAAAAAAGGGGGGAAACCAAAAAGCAGTTTTAAAAAAAGCACACCGAGCGATTTATCCACAGACTCAACTGCAGGGCCAAGATCTGGAGAAGTTTGAATTTCCCACTTAGTAACGCACTTCCTGTTTCCGGCTTCCGGTCACAGCGGGACGCCGCGCGCCCCCTTGGCTTTAATGCAGACGGGATTGGCCAGCTGATATTAACTATTAAAATATTGCCCGATTATAAACATTATAAAATACTACAAAGTGTGTCCGGAAGTGTCTTAATAATCGGTATATAAATCAGTAAACAGTCTAACACGACTTATAAGTTTATATTTATAAACAGTGACGTTATGAGCAGGGCTGGGATATGGCTGTTTTAAAGCTTCGCTTTTTTCCCTTATGCGATTAAAGGGTGTATATTTAGAAAATGATTACTTTAAGATAACTGTAGTGACACTTCTGAGTTTAAAGCTGAGCATTACATTTTTTTGTCCTACAATGTGCAATCTAGCTCTCATTTTAGGAGGCTTGCAGTCAAGAAAAAACTTAAATCAAATCGTACTGATATTTGATTAATATATTATATAATAAAATACATTTATTTTACCCGTCAGTGATATTTATCGGAATGTATAATATAGAGATAATAAAGAAAAATCTAGAAACTTAAAAGTAGCGAAAGAACTGAACTGTTTTATATGTCATGTCCTGTCCCACATTATGAAAATAACGGTTTTATGGGATGCACAAGTAAAGTTTTTTTGTTTTTTTTTTCTTCTTCAAAAATAGGACCTGTTTTTGTTTTGTTTGTATTGTTTTGTGATGAAAACGAGGTCCTTCCTTTTCCAGTGTACATAATTAATCAAAGTTCCGTGGCCGTGCATTGCTTTCTCTGCATTCACACGCCGATGGACGCGTCACAGGAGCGGAGCTGGATGATCCTCCCTGTACTGATTTAAACCCGATCTGTCATCGGCCTGGCTGTAACGCCTGGCTTTAACCACTTGCGCCGCTCTCTATCTCTCTCCTTTTAATTCTGAATCCCTGTGATGCTTCAAACGCATGCAAATGTGACGGCACCACCGGCATCACAGGGTTTACTTGACACATTTCGGTAGGGTGGGGTTGTATTCCAAGGCCTCTGTTCTTCATTTTTCAAGTCATCCTTTCATTTTTTGGTTCTTTTTTCCTGGTCCCCCCTTTTCTTTCCACCCTCTGTTTATACCCCAGTGGATAATGGGAAGCGTAAGCCGGGCATAGAGCTGTTTTTGTGCTTTATCGTAATTGCCTACCCCCCAACCCCACAAGTTTGCCCAACAGTGGGCTGCCTGGCCTCAGCAGGTACCCAGCGGTAAGTCAGAAAGGGGCTGCCAGGTCTGTTTCGCTCTGATCCAGATTCAAATTCCATCAAGCTTTATTGGCAGGCAAGGGACGCAGGGCTGCCAGAGTACTTCCTCATTCCCGCTGGCTCGGAGCGAGGAGGGAGAGGCCTGGATTGCCAGGCTGCCAGCGCCCCATGCGTGTCCGTGCGTGTGTGTGTGTATCACTGTCCACTTAAAGGCAGTATGAGGATTTGTGCGTTTATGTGTCTATGAAAGAAAGAGCTACAACAGATTTTAACACACAGCTTTCTATAAGAGATTTTCAGTGTTTCGTTGTCGGGCAGTGAGTGATACTGCATAAAACACTGTGTGTGTGTGTGTGTGTGTGCATGCGTGTGTGTGTGCGCGTGTCTGTGTGCGTGTGTGTATGTGTGTGCGTGTTGTGTACAGGAGACCCTTGAAACTGGCATTTTTTTGATGAAGAATCTTACTTCTCATTTGGGGACCGGGGGCATTTTAACAAGCTGTGGTCTGATTTTTTTCCTTCTCACCCTCTGAATGGTTCCCCCCCCCCAATCACAGCACGTGGTCCCATCAAAGACCCCATTAACATACAGTTCTCATTATCCCCCCGCTTCATGGGGAGCAAGCGTGGTGCTCTGGCAAAGTCACCTGCAGCCAGACACGGCCGGGCGTACTGCAGATCCCAGACTAAGAGTGTGGGCCTGCTTCAACTCGGTGACAAAGCCCTACTCAGCAGAAATCAAAGCCGTTTATACAACCAGGGGCTGGACCTTAAATTATATTGCATATAAGATCAAATAACTCATTTCTTTTTAACTTGCATGGAATTTTTTTTTACAGGACTACATCTTACATTACCGACGTTTCCCATTCTACACTGACACAGGCAGCTGCCTCTGTCCTGTTCAGGGCTATTGTTTGAGGATTTAAATAGGTTCTTTACCTTTAAGTCCTTTAATGGGTTTGATCAATCCTTTATAGGACTACCTCTGCAAATATTTCCATCTTTATAACACCTACAAGCTGATTGTAAAAAACTGCTTTAATGCAAGTCATATTGTGTTACTGGCTAATTCAAACATATAAAAAAGAAATCAAATGCACAGGATAACAGACTTGAGAAATAGCCCATCTTCTAGTGAAATTAATCAGGCAATGAAGTTGTTTATTATCCTAGAAATAAAAGTGTTGTTTTTAATTAGATTGGTGAAATGATTAATTGCTGTCATCTTTGTAGACTTTTTTTTCACCTTCCTTTGGTTTCACAGTTAACCCTTTCTCTGTCAGTTTTTTCTTTACCCCTGTTTATTGCTCTGAACACGGGGGAATCCTGCTCTGCTCAAGGAACAGAACCACAGAACACAGGGATGGACTGGAGCTCAATAGGGAATTCCCTTTATGGAGTGAATGAGATTGGAGAGGATGCAAAAGAGAAAATGGCCTTTTTAATAAACAAATGAAAAAAATGCTGTTTTGGTGGGAAAAGACAAACGCTTTACAAGTACTCACCTATGTTATGCTTTGTTGTATTTATTTCTACTTTATCCAATTTCTTCCCTTGCTGCTGAACAAAGAAATCCCCCCATGGGGACCAACAAAATCTTATCTTTTATCTTATCTTATCTTTTGTGTTGTCTTATCCATCTTGTGTAAGTGGATGCCTGTTATTGCTGATGCACTGGTCCAACATAAAGACCGCTCAGCTCCACGGATGTCATCCAAACAATAGCTACATTAATATACAGAGGGGATGAATAATTGGTGGAATAAATTAGCAAAATGCATGGCAGACCTGCCTACCTTCTTTCTTACAGTAACTATAATAGTTACATTTGTGTGCATGAAATGGTTTATGGCATAGGTTTTTTGAATAGAGTGTTGATCTACTGTACTGTCCTATACTGCTAATTGCTTTTAACAATTCTGTGGAAATGTAGGAGAGAATGTTAGTACTGAGCATTATTATCCAAAAAAGTCACAGCTTAACAACTCTAGACTAGTTTGTCTGTATATAGCTACAGCTCCTAGCTTGTGCTGTGCATTTTCACACGTAATCACTGCCGCATGTGTAGGGTTGAAGATCTCTTAGGAGGTATATATTCTGATGGCAATTTGATGCCGGTGTCCTGTTACCTGAGGGACAAAGATAGCATGAAATATATGGCACTGGGATAACTTAGAGATAACAAACAACAAAATAGGCTGCTTTAAACTTAAAAAACAGAAGTTTAGAGATACAAATTCAATGTTTAGAGATACAAATACAAATTCATCTCACACTCCATTCAAGGGAAAGACCAGTCTGCAGTTAGTCCTTGCTTGGAGAGAATGTTTTTTTTTTGCGAGGGCCCAAGGTCTGGCAAACAGTGAGGAATTCTAACCTTGGCTCACCCACAGACCCAGAGGCTTCTGTTCGTGCCACGATCCTATGGGAATCCGACAGAGACGTTTGGAGTGGTTTTTTAATGGATTTATCTCAGCTCCTTCAGAACGCTGCGTTCCACAAGAAGATCCTTCTCAAGTTCATTTTTTCGATACTGAAGATTTTACAATGGACCTCAGATAGAATATAAAAATGCAATGTGTCCAGTGTGCTATTGGGGAAGAAAACAAGCAAACAAACAAAAAAACAGTAATGCGCTTTTTTCGAATAGCTACAGCCCAATTTGAAACATGTCACAATGGACAATCAGCGGTACTGCTAATTCCACAGTCTCCACTGGGTCTCTCCCAGCTGTGCCAGTGTCCATAGCAACAGAGAAGCGGCTGGCAGATGGCTGCTGGCGCAGAGAGGAAGGGGCCACCGCAGTCCAATTGGGCCTCGGGGTTTCCTGCTGCACCAAGCTGCCCCCTCAGTTAATGTTACTGTTACTGTTACTGTTACTGCAACTGTATCCGGATCTGTCCTTCTGTTATTGGTTATCTTCTCTTCTGTGCCTCACTTAGCAGGGGAGTATACAGGAGAGGAGTCACAGGGGCACTGGCCCCAGCTGAAAGCTGATTGGCCCCCAGAGTATCCCTCTCCCTGTCACTCACCATTTCACAACACTTGATTGGCTAGTGATGAGGTATGGTCTCTCTGATGCCACCAACAGTAAAAAAAATCCTAGAATTGCCCCTGTCACTTTGACTGTGGCTTTACACAATGTACCGGAATATTCTCTATATATGAGAATACTACGTAAGCTGTCACTTAAGAGGTCATTTTGAGGAATCAATGTCAGTGACGAATTTCAACTGGCCCAAACATTCCGTACATCCTGTTCTCGCGAGAGGTGGGGCCAGGCCCAGACCAGGGGAAGTATCCAGCCCTATATTTAGGCCAGCACAGATATAGGGCAGCCCTGGACAGACCTCACCTCTGCAGCCAAAATGCATCATGTGACAGTTTGTGCAGGACGAATTTCTGTCATGCGGGAACACAGGACACTCCCGCCTGTTACACAGAGTCTTGACATTCTTATCCTAAACACATATGCTGCAAACATACATGAGCTAAACATGCACACTGTAAACAAACTTGTTTTTCAAGCGACGTCGCGATACTAAGAAATCACGATGCTTATTTTATTTAAGACGCCGACTTTCATCCACTTACATCCAGTTTGCTTGAAGTTTTTCCCACCTTCGTTTTTCTGTGTTTTTGCCAGATTTTCTTTCAGTCCACAATTAAAGTTTATATCTCACGTTCGTTCCTTCTCTCACACCTCATACCTCCACTCCAAAGGATCAGCTTCAGATTTAAATCCGTGTGAATCCGTGGCGCAATTGTACGGTTGCCTCCATGCAATTAGAAAACGTGTTAATTGGACATCTGCGAAGTTCGTATTTTTAGTGCCCGCGATGTGGAGTGACTCAGGATTTCACACAGTGTTTCATTTCAAGCTCTCCTGCTCGCGGCCTCGAGCCCTGGCTCAACGGTGACACCTTACCTGCCATGGTAATGCTATATAACTCCATATGTTAGCTAGAAATCAGCAAGCCCTTGTACCGCTGAGACTTATGTGGCGGTAACTGCTACCCTGGAATTGCTTCTTCTCAAGGAGGGTGAGATCTGAGGTTCTCACACACCAGGACCACAAAGGGGTCTGGATAAACAGCCACCAGTCACGAGTTTTATTATATGTGAGGTTGACAAAGTAATCAAATTAGTCACATTACTTATTACATTTTTAACTGGGTAACTAGTAATCGGTAACCTATTACATTTCAAAAGTTACCTTCCCAATACTGCCTGGGCCTGCAATATGTCTTGATTGTTCAGTTTTTAGTATTTGGGGGGTTGTTTTTTTTGGGGGGTGAGGGATAGGCGGTTGCCTCAGGAAGCTGACAAGAGCAGCTCCTGTTTTTGTTAAGGTGTGCTGTGAGTTTCTCTTTTTATAAGCTGTCTCACACTCAGTATTATGTAGTCACTGTCGGACAAACGGCTCCTGGCGTTACCAGGCCAGAGAACCACGTCATGGCACACCCCCCAATGATGTCACCCCCCGATGATGACTCCCCCCGATGATGTTACCCCCCAATGTTGTCATTCCTCCGATGATGTCACCTGGCCTTTGCCAAGGGTTATTTTGGAGGCTACGGTATGGGTTGGGCTGGTGGTTGGTGGTTTAAGTCGTTTGTAGATTTGGAAACTATTAGACTGCGGTGAAGTGCTATATATATATTTACCATATTATGTAAACAGATAGAATGAGTGCCTTTAAGTTATTTAAGCTGTAGAAATCAGCGACCCTCCCTTCTTCCGGGCTGCATAAACAGACTGTAACTCTTGCCTTAGTCTCCTCCTGTTTTTCAGTGGCCTGCTTCAGATTCTGACAGTGGCTGAGGGCAGAGCGTCTCACGCTCTCTCTCTCTCGCTCTCTCGTGCTCCCCCCATGCCCCCCTCCCCTCGTCCCACACCACAGAGCCCTTCAGTCTGAGCCTGGGAGCTGGCTCCGGCAACGCTGACGCAGAGAAACGGCCACATTGACCGGGCGCCTGAGAGCTGAGCGAGACGGCGAGTCCGACCTTCTGCCAACAAGGGCCCGATGTTTAAATTACAGTCGCGCTCCCAAGCAGCCCATAGAATCCAGCCCGGGTCAGAACAGCATCAGGTGTGATATCAATAGAAGACGGGAAATAATAAACAGCGTAGAAACTATTATTAACTGGTGACAAAATCCATCTCGAGCTTAAACTGAGCCAGGGACCATTTCAGATCTCAATTGCAGTATCAGCCTCAACATTGCTAAATAATTGTCTGTCTCCCCATAATAAGTCCCTGATTAGGAAATATTACTTGATTACTGCTGCAAGAACCCAAACTTCTCCAGAATCACTTGTTTGTTTGCTCGAGGGTAAAAGAGCTGTTCGGGATGTCAGCTTGCTGGAGTGTTTTGTAATGACCTAATTTATAAACATTTACTTTTCATTTTTCTGAAACAGCCATTTTTAACCTGGCTCCTGCACCTTGACTGACATGCTTTAAAAATTTCCAGGCAATTCTGAATTATTATTTTCATACTTGCGCTAGAGAATGTTTTGCTTTACTTTAAAATCAACACATTTATTAAAATCCAATACAGTTTATGTGCATTCTTAGCTATAGCACAATCACTGGCCTGTATATAGATAATTCTAAATGTATATAGATCATTGGCGTAATCGATTACACTATTAATGGTAATTTTCTAGTTTGTTTCAAGAAACAATGAAGGAGACTTTTATTATTTATTTAACAAAAATGTAGCAATTTTTATTTAAATACAGTAGCTTATAATCAGCAATAGACGTGGGATCTGACTCAGTGTTTCTTGACAATCAAAGAAAGCCCAATTAATGAAAAGGAAATTCTGAATAGAAATCATAACACATAATTGAATTTTTCCGGAGACTGGAGGGTGATTACACCCATGCACACTGTACTTTTATTAAAACCACATTTAAAGTGAAATCATTTGAAGAAAATGCCGTGATATATACACATCAGTAGTTCATTAAGATTGCAGCTTGAGAAAGTGGTGTTGTGTAGCTAGACAGGAGACCCCACATGGTGACTATGGAAAGGGGAAGTTTTCCTCGACATGGACAACAGCCCACCAGGATCAGCGTTAATTCAGGGGCTTCGCTCACTGAGCGACAGCCGTCAGACCAACAGGAGCACCATCGACCACTGTGTTGTCAAGATGGTGGACTCAACCCAACCAGCAGGCGGTGCTTGACCTGAAAATGGAGGGGAAAGAGCAGGAAAAAAAAACTCAATTAAGATGGATTTTGGGTTGCTTGGGAGGACAGAATGAGAGCGCAACAGATGATGTGGAACAACTGCACATCTCTCAGTGACTGAATTTATAAAAGACGACTGACGTGCGAGAAACCAGAGGAAACATGACTGTTTATGGAGTCCTGACAAAATCTGCAACACGTTTAAACATCTGTGTTGTGCTTTATTTACATCCAGCGTGTGGGGTTTCGCTGGGCTGGAAACAGCGCGACGAATGGAAGTTGCATGTCTGAATATACCTTCAGATGACTTTATCGGGTGGAATTGCATTGGGGGGTGGGGGGGGGAGGGGTACTGCGGGGAAACCAAGGGATATGGAGAAAGAGAGAGGGAGAGAGAAAAGGAAAAGATGGAGAAAAAGCCAAGCCAACAGCTGGGCCCGTCTCGCATTTCAAATCTTTCTCCCCTTTTCTGTTCCTTTCTTACCTCTTTTTTCCAGTAGATAAGAAAACTCTGTTTGAGAGGATACAGGCGTTGAATGACGGAAACCTAATACTGACAATGCCCCCCCCCCGAGCAGCTCTCTCTCCTTACTGACATCATTCAGCTCCCCACCCCGGTGTCAGGTGCAGCTTTCCCTGGAAGACACCGCCAGTCTGTTTAAGGGGACAAAGCTCCAGTGCCCTGGCTCACACACCAGCCTGAGGCTCAGGTGAATCTCCCTGGACCTTTCCCCTGCGGCGCTGGGAGAGACACCCCGGCCTTTGCCCCATGGGCTAGCAGCAGAACTCTTAGCGTCGTCTGCGGGAAGTGAGTCCCGGGGCTGGAACCTCGTCTTTCCCTCCCAGAGCTCTCACCTCGTCCCGAAACTCTACGTCACACACGGCGCTGCCGGTCCTCTTCTGTAGTGGCACCCGTCCCCTTGCTCTCTGAGTGACGTCAGAGTGTCACGGACCCACAAACTCTAAAGGGCTCTTCCACGGCGGTGAGGCCTTCATGCCTAATACCTGATTCGGGCACAAAAGTGTATGTTCAACCGTGTTCTTTATAAGCCTTTTGTTTCTGGCGTAGTAACATGGGACTGGAAATACTTCCCGCTGATCCCTGGCTTGTGGGTTTCCTCTTGCGGTCCAGAGAAATGTGGCTCGGCTGATGGGCATCTCTGAATCACCCGTCTGACTCTGTGTGTGTGGCCTGCAAAGGCCTGGCATCCTGTCCAGGATGTACCCTTGCCCTGTGCCACCTGGGGCAAACTCCATGCCCTCAGTGATCCTGACTGGGATGAGCGGCTTGAAGTTGGATGGATAGATGTCCTCAGACTTATTTAAAGGGCCAACACATACAAACACAGTCACGCACCCCTTCTGGGGGTAGTCTGCCAAAGATTGACATGCTGGTGGACTGGACTCTCTAGGCAGCAAGATGAAGGGGCGGCAAGCTTCAGAAGGCACCGGAACCGGCTGTAAGAGCCCCCTCCCCACACACCCCCCGCGTCGCCCCATGGCGTTCCCCCGTCAGCATGCGTGCCTGTGTGGTCCCGGCACGTCGACTCTACATCTGGCCATAATTCCCAGCGCTCAGCCAATTAAAGCCCGTTTATTTAAGGCAGAGCCGGTGTGGTAACTGCCGTGCGCAGTGTACCCCCCTTTGGCGCCCCGCCTCTGTGTGTCCGTGACTTACTTAAGCGCCAAAAAATGTCTCGCTGCTGCAGATTGTTAGCCTGGCGCTGCCATCGCTCGCCCCCCTGGCTGGACCCTCCTCCTCCACTTCCTCCTCTCGCTTAATAAGTGCTCGGTGACTCTCTGGCTCCCAGCTGCCGGTGATCTTGCCCCCCCCAGGCCAGTTTCCCACACCCCCCCTGCATGTGTGTCGTCAGGGCAATAGTGCTCAGTCCGTGGCTTGCCACTTATTTGCAGGACATCACAGTGGCCTTCCTGTGTGTTCCAGCCTGTGTGGGGTGGGGATACCTCCCTGACAGCTTCCTGCTCTGCCCCTGAGGCTCCCCCCCATCGGCATGGTGATTCATCCCCCCCCCCCCCACGCAAGCTGACTGGCACGTTTGTGAACACAGCCCTGGAAAGCTAAAACCACGTCTCCAGGCCAGAACTGGGGGGGCTTCACCAGCGACGCTGCCAAACTCTTAACACGCACAGCTTTTCAGCAGCTAAGCCACCAGAGAGTGGGGGCTGTTGGGGAAGGGGGGGGGGCGTTTTTTGTCTGTGTTCTGGATGTCGCTAAATCCTTTCTCAACACAGGAGATTGCAAAACGAGAGCACAAAACAGAGCCTGGACAAAGCTGAGTGAAATTTTAAACCTGCTCATCGCATTGACCCCTTATCTCCCTCTGATGCTCAGAGCTTAAACCGACCGGACCACTCTGACTTCATGTCCGGACTGCCGTTCCCACAGCGCCGGGACCCAAGGCGTCCAGGGGATCGGTCTACTGACGTGTGCGCTGATTCCCCAGCAAAGCTAGCTGAAGATTGCAGGGAAAAATAAACCTTTAAATTTGCCCAAAAATAAACCCAAAGTAGAAATAAACTCATTCCCTTGGTGTCAGTTTAAGCGCCATCGTCATCGATGGTGCTAAAGTGTCTGAGCCACTAATGAACTGGAGTCATGAACAGGACGTTCAAGCCCAATTAGGGCATCAGGGATTATGACCCTAAGCAAGTCAATTCATTTAAATAACTTCAATAAGATGCTTAGCTGTATAAATTGAACTTGTAATCGGTTTAAAATAATGAATGAAAAAGATTTGACAGTTCAAGGAAACACTGTGCTCTGATGCTTAAGGATATTGAATTATATCCAGAGGACTGTAACTTCATACCCCCCTAAGGGCAAATATTAGTGTGACATCAGTCAAAGAACAAAATCTGAATCAGCTCGATAAATATCTCACTGTGTTAAAGAATCGAATAGCGAGGTCTAGCTGCTCAGTGACTGAAGACGGTGAACCCTTCCCTTGCACTCTTGAACTCTCGGGGCTCCTTAACCTTCTGCCGAGTTCTTCTTGGAAAGTCTGTGCCGTCTTGGCAACGGGGAACCCCCTGAACGCCAGCGCTGGTGTAGAATAGCCCTTCATCATGCCGGGCAGGACAGCTGAACAACACTGAAGCCTTATTACACCAAACATAAATCTCATCAGCCTGGCACACCGCTGCCTGCCTGACGTAAGGCTGTCACCTCGTAATGGGTAATAATTACAGCTGCTGACGGTAATTGACGGCAATATGGCAGATCTCTCAGCTTATTCTTCATTTGTTCCCACAAGAGCTATTAATGGCAGTGGCACCAAAAGCAGCAAGGAGAATGGCTGACAGAACTCACGAGAACGTGACCACAGCGACGCTTCCCTTTAGATTCCGCCGTTGCCATGTAACAAAGGATGGAGGATGTGACTATGGAAGACAAAGGCAGGACTGGAGAGATAGGGAGCGTCAGGGGCAGGAGCAGAGATCAGATGTAAAGCGTGGGGGCTGAGAAGGCAGCTGATAATTAAAACTCTCTCAGGGAAGCTATGTGTCTAATCAAAATAATTTGCAGGGAAGCGCTGAGCTTCAAAGCTACCCCCCCCCCACGCCTGCCGTATCCATGTTCGCTCGCTGGAAGGGAGGGAGCGTGGAGGCAGGCCTGCCTGGAGACACCGATCCGCCCCTGGGCGTCATCCTGGCTCAAAGGCCCCTTCTGTAGTCGTCATGCCTTGGCGGGGTTTTGCTTTTTTCGTCCGTGTCGAGGTCCGGCGCCCAGACCTTCTCCGCCTCACGCCACGGACCCTCTCTGGCTTCACATCTGACTCTCCTTCCTCGGTTCTGGAGTTTCCATGTTCTACTCGCGTCCATCTGGGTTTCCGCTCGCCCACGTTCTGCAGACATGCTATCTAGGGGACTTGGTTATTCTAAACTGCCCCTATTGTGTGAATTATTTATATATATATATATATATGTGTGTGTGTGTGTGTGTGTATAACACACACACACATACACACAAATATATATATATATATGTAGTGTGAAACTTCTGGGCGGCACGGTGGTGCTGTGGTTAGCACTGTTGCCTCACACCTCTGGGACCCGGGTTCGAGTCTCCGCCTGGGCTT
>JABFEA020000054.1:6815791-6834653 GCA_019775915.2 Cyphomyrus plagiostoma
ATGGATGGATGGATGGTGTGAAACTTCTGTGTTGGGCTGTGGTCCAGTCCAGGGTGTATCCAACCTCATCCTCATGCCCTTTTATTCCCCCATGAGGTCCAGTTGTGACACTGGCATAAAAAGCATGTATTTGAAACGGCTCACGAATACATATGAGCCGATAAGACGACAAGCCGCCTATGTTTTTGCATTATCACAAGTCATAAATATGCACAAATTAAAATTCAATGACCTTGCAAGAGTAGATATTTGTAAATTGACACCAGCGCAAAGTTTTGTATGTTATGGACCAAAGAAATGGCACTTTAATTTTTAACAAAATAAAATAAAAAACAGACAATTTTAATTGTGCAGTAGTGATTGTCCATTGTGGTTCATTCGAGGGACTCTTTATATCCATTTTCCACAGCTCTGTTAAATGAAACAGAGGACAAAAAGGGATTCAGCTCTCCTGAGGAAAACATCAGTGCGTTTCGGAAATTAAATAATAAAGAGTGAGAATAAGAATCTGAAAATAATTAGTGAAAGCTAGTTGGTGACAAAAGGAGACGTTTCTGCGGAACAATGTGTTCAAAAGCGAATCGAAAATGACAAGAAAGTCGTGTAAAAACACTGGAAAGGAGGCAGCTGGAGCGGAGGAGGGGCAGTGGCGCCGTTATGCCATGCGAGAGGGGCAACAGTTTGCTGGCGCGCGTTGGGAAGCCCCACGGGGGCTCGGGAGAAACGTCATCATTAGCACCTGCTTAATTGTTCACTTGGCTCGCCTGGCTGTCCTCTGCTGTCCAAAAGCCAGCCACCGTGTGGCCCCCGTTGGCAGGACGAGCAGGGGCGAGGTCTTCCTCGTGCGATCCACGCCCAGGATCACACTTTCACCACGTTTGATCTTCAAACAAAGAGGGATTTTCAAATAAATAAATAAATAAATGGATTAAAAAAATATCTGGCAAAACGGAACCTGCAACTCAGACTCTGCAACTCCAAGCTGCTGGATGAGTCACGGAGATTTGTCATGATTTCATAAACTTTGTGGTGCGCTATTTCACGAACGTACACTACCTCCTCCGAGGTAGCGGAGATAGAAGATAACATTTATTGTGCCTTCACCTTAAAGAACTGAAGATCTGCTTTGTGCATTAAACAGTTAACGTAAATAAATAACCCGCTGACGCCTTGGGGGGACATTAGGGGGAGGGGGGCACTTCCATTATACTGATGACACCAGGTCAGACTCTCCTCCACATATAGCCGGAAAACTCGTTCCGTCGGCTCCATGGCGACGTCATTGAAACCGTCCCATTCCTGGAACGTCCCCGTCTATTTCCCAGTAAAACGCCGCCACAGCCCCATGTTCCTGTGTAATACCCTTTCCTCCCCAGTCTCCTCTTTTATTTCTGAAATCGCTTTTCTTTCCGGAAACAAAGAAACCCTCCGTGACAGAGGAGAGCCAAAATGTGTTGGTTCTTGTCATTGCATTCTTGGCATATCTCTTCCCCTTTTCATTATGTTAACTCCTCATTTTTCATTTTATTTTTTACATTTTTTTTCATCCGTTTCAGGCCAACGTTCCCCTGCCAATTCCCTCTGCTCTGGTTTGGCGGGAGGAGATGGAAGATGCCTGAAGTGCTCTCTCTCTCTCTCCTTCTGTTCCTCTCTAGCTCTCCCTGGCCTTCCCAGAGGATCCCTGCGCTATAATAATGTGTCCCTCCATAGAGCTGGGCCTGGGTTGGCCTGTCCTCCGTGGGCTGGGAGCCTCATCCACTGACGCTTACTCGCTCCCACACTCGCCTCCTTCAGGGGAGCATGTCCGGTCTGCGGGATGTGGGGATGCGTGCAATGGCGCCCTCCCCAAATCACCTAGTCTGCATTCATTTGGCTCGCGACTCCGGGCACTAGCTAAATATTCATGAGGCGAGCTGTGCAGTTGTGTAATTAAATTAACGAAAGGGTTCTTACCATAAAAGCATTCGCCGGGAATCTGAAATGTAAAGATTTTTTTAGGACGCTCGCGTGTGCCTATACAAGGTGAGCCCGCTAGTTCAATGTCACGCACAGATTCAGATTCTCGGGTACGGTAATTAACATTCAGCCTTGCGCAGGTTTAAAAACAAAAACCGTGCTTCGGTCGGAATAGAGAGAAATGGCATAATTAACGGATAGATGTTATGTATTGCGTAAATGAACAGAGTAAATGTGTTCCAGTCACATACTTGCTTTATCCTAAGTATGATGGAGAAGGATTTAAATCAAGTTTTCAGATCACATAATTCTCTTGGTTTTGTGTCATTTCGAGAATGGACCGCAATACACCTAGAATACAGGTCCTACATCACTGACAATGTGCATAAACTAACACACACTGACTGTATTGACCTCTATTCAGCGTAACTGGAGATGGTCAATATATAATTAGGTTTAATATCCTGCACTGTAATTAATATGTACATTGTCCCCATTGCCCAGCCAGATATTTCTGCTCACGGTAAAAAAAAAAAAAAAGGTCAACGATCAGAAAGCCCCATATGGCTGGGGATTATTAAAAGCAGGGGGGGTTATTAAAAATGTATCTCATTAACAAAAACAATTGTCTTCAATACAGATCAAATGGCATATGTGGCTGTGAATGCAATCCGGAATGCATTGTCTACTTTGAAATCCCTGATATTTGCTTCCCCTTCCATATCGTTTTTTTTTTTTTTGCGGTTTAGAGTGACACTGAAGAACATTCCTTGTGGGCTGAGGTCTCCGTTCCCCTCGGGTCAACCTCAAACCCCCCATATTGAACTCACAATGAAACACAATAGCAACATATGGGTCTGCAGACTGACTCTGGCCTCCGAGATATATAAACACAAATGTACTCTACACTCTACAGCACTCGTAAACATACATCCATTCCACAAAAGAACATCCAGATATCGTGCCATATTGTTCACAAGAGAAATAAATATCCATAATCACATGTGGCACACATGCAAAATTAGGATGGGGGCATTGATAAAGAGATCAACTAATTCAACGGAAACTTATGAGTGCAAACATGTAAGTACATATCTTACGGTAAAAATAAAGTATCCTGGAACACTACCTGAATCCCAAGCACGTGACTAAGTTCATATAGCACATCACTAGTTAAATATAATGATTGTAATCTGACTGAAAATGACAAACTTGACTATAAGAATTTATCTTGTATTTAGAATTACATATTAGTTTTACAACTTTGGCCATTTATAATCCTTAATGCCTCCTTGTTACCGATGGATTAACCAATAAATCCATTGAATGTGTTTTTCTTTCTAACTACAAAGTGTTTGAAAGGACAGCTGAATTTATTGAAAAACCAAAAATTGTGGAATGAGCAGTCTCTTCAAAGGAAGGGAAAAAAAATCTCTTTTGTGGTATTTGTCAACCGGATTTTTGGTACAGTAAATCCTCCAGGTGTTAGTGTAATGCATTTGTTACTAATTGTTGGCTTAATATTGTTGGCACTCATTGGGTTTTCACTGTGGATAAACCAGTCGACCAGCTAGATATCTGGTACTGCATGCTATAGACCATTTATATCCATCCATAACATTTCTCCGAGAAGACAAAAAAAGGAAGTAAAACCCAAGAACATGACAGAATTCCAAGGAAAAAGACAGTCGGTTAAGGTCCATATCTATCATATAAAGGTTGCGAATGAAGCCTAGCTGGAGAACGCAAGATTGACCCACGTTTCTTTGTGTGGACTGAATGATTGGGTTTGTCTCCATCTCATTGCTGTACAGCAAAGCTATTTAAATCATGGTCCTCAAGGTCCGAGCCCTGCTGGTTTTCCAGCCTTCCTTTACCTGTCAGTCAGGTGTGAAGACTCTGACCAATCAGACAGAATCAGTAATTATTAATTTAACTACCTGGGAGAAATGAAAACAAGGCCTGGATTTTGAATCAAGGTCCAGAATTGAAGAGCCTGCTCTACAGCAGTGTTTCTGGACCCGGTCCTTGGGGACTCCCCCAGGCGACCCACAAGGAGCAGACTGTCCGGCAGGGAGCAAAAACGTGAACTGTCTGCAGGCCCCCCAGAACCGGGTTGGGAAGCACTGCTCTACAGGAATGTCTACCACTGGGCTGGGCGGAATGTAGGTAGAATCCAGTGAATGAAGCTCTACTCAAAGTGTGTAACTTCACTCAATGAACCCTATAGCTGGCAGGAAAGTATCCTGAATGACTGACAGCACACATAGTGAAACTGGCATGGGTGCCATGCGCCAAAGAGAGAGACCTAGGACAAGATTTATTGGCCACTCCAAGGTATTATGATTTATACACATGTACAGGGGTGCAGTGATAGGACAGGCAAGGAAGACAATGATCTGGGGCCCCCAGCTGTAGGGAGGGGGGAGGGGGGGCAAAGACGGTCGATTACATGGTGCATTGCAATGGCAAATCTGCTTTTTTTGCGTATTCTGTTTTTGAAGAAAAGTGAAAATAAAAGTATTGTTTATTAAATTCTCTTGGCTGATATTATAATTTTACACTTCACATTAAAATAAAGGTAATACATGTTATCACGCTGGGGGGGGGGGGGGGCAATGGGACAGAGCTACTGATTGTTAGCTGGATCACTGCATTCAATGGAGCACCCCATGATCACAGCCCCTTCTTCTGCATGCATCTCTACATTAACAACGAAATCCAGCATGTTTTAACTTGGAAAATCTGCACATAACGAGAGAAACACCTCATGTAGCAAATGAAGGCAGAGCAGTGAAAATGTGCAGGGAATTTAAGACAAAACAGTTTGGTCTTCACAGTCAATGAGGTATACTGCTGCATTAGAAGTTCATGGTTTGAAGTTTTACAGGAAATTAGAAGGACACTGACAAGTTTTAACAGCTTTAACGACAATAAATGTCACAAAATTGGGATGTCGCCCAGGTATGCAAAATCCTAACAGAACCTAGAAGAAATGAATCTCCCCCCGAAATGCGTCAATCTCTTCTTGCTGCAAAACAATACGGACAGCACTGCCAGCTATACCACAAGAAAACTCATCAGAGAGAAGGAAAAATAAAGATCATTTTGAAAAAAAAACCTCACAGGGGAATATCATAATAGGGAAAGTGAATGCGCAATTGTGCCTGGACAGCAGCAGAAAAAGTGCAAAATAAAACAGAAGTATGTATGTTTTTCTCCCCACGTGCAATTCACTGGATTAACTGTTTCATGGAAAGAACGGGAAATTGGACACGTTGGCGCGTCAAATAAAGGACCAGACGTTCATGTGTGACAGATTAAAATACAATAAATTATTAATAAATGGATGTCCGTCAAAAGGCGACGCATCAATTCCATCTGAAAATGAACTAGATGGGAAAACTTCTTTTGAGACTTGTCATCTTGACAGGTAATCTTCTTAAAAATTATCGCTCTTCCAAAGGCAGAGGGAAGATGAACGAACATAGAACCCTTAACAAAACCACATATTTTGACTCTGATTAAATTCGTTTCCATACAGATGGATCATGGATGACACGCAAACCATACAAACCTACGATCAGAATGTTATCCCGGCACACTTCGTTTGTTTACTAGCGGTGAACATTCCTAGTTCTTTATGTCAATACTGTTTGGAGAGGCAACATCTGCGCATGAGATCACACTGCATGTCATCGTTCCCATCCAGCTTACCTCCTGACACTAGGTAGGTAGGGAACGCCGCATCCACATTGTCACACATGGACCTGCCTGCTGGTACCTCGAGTCAGTAATAAGCAATTGATCAGGCATGAAGGGGTAGATCATTACTGGACGTTTACAGTCTGTTTTATGAAACATTTATGAACCATATTTTAATAATGAAAGAGATGGTTTATAGAGAATAATAGCATCATCTTCATATGCCATGATTTATGTAATATGCACTAAAATGCTACCCAGTCCCAAGTGAGGGTTATGAAATTAGTAGCTGACTGTTTAGATGTCTGCTTTTAATGTAGCTACTTACAGACCTGGGTAGTGCCTTACATTAGAACCCCGCTGTTATTTCATAGCCTTCGGGTTTTTACGTCCGTCTCAGGTATGTCTGGAGCAGTGCCTTTGTTTCTCTCTCTCTCTCTCTCTCTCTCTCTCTCTCTCATTCTCTCGGTACAGCTGGTGTGTGCGTCTGTATGGTGCCCCTCCCCCACTATTTAAACAAACCAATAAGGGTTCATGCCAGCTGAGCCCCCCCCCAACTCTTTTTCCTCAAAGCCTTCTGACTTTCTCACCATCCCCCAGCCTAACCCGCTCACACCCCCCGGCTCCCCCTCCCCGCCTCCTCGAATCTCTACCCTTATCTTATGAATATCAGCGGCACACTGGGTGAAAAATTGATCTTCCTCGCCTGCCCATATTAATTCGCTGGGTGCCACTGCATGAGTGTGAGTGTGAAGGCTTGGAAAGAGAGAGAAAGGGGGGGGGGGGGCTGTTATTTGCATACCATCAAAGTGTGTGTGTCTGGAAGGGTGGGGGTATGTGTGGAAGAACAAGAGGATGATAAGTGGGAATAAGGGAAGAAAAGGGCAGGTTTGTGTCTGAGTCAACCAATCTGGAAATTCTCTTTATTAGAATTACCAGCTCTGGAGCAAATATATAAACGCAAGCAGCACCTGGATCATCTGGTGCGACAGAGGAGCTGTAGGCAGCAACCGTTCCTTCATTCATCTCTCACAGAATGCTGTGCTCTGCTTAAATGGGAAATTGTATTTACATATTATTCGCCCCAAACATATTACTGCTACAACGGAATGAGTGTTTTTTTCTTCAGTGGATGACCCAGCAAACGCTGCGATAGTTATCTCATATCAATGGTCTTCCTTCGGAGGCCCTCGAAGAAATTATTTTAAATACTCTAAAAATGCCACGTTTCACAATAAAATCAAGCAAAATCATACAAGATAGGGTTGTCCTGCATAAAAGCACTTTATAAAACTTGACAGAACAAACAACGACGGCAATAAATGTTTACACAAACAAAACATTTCTAACGCGAAAGATTACTTGCTGACGAGTGATTTATTTTCTGATGTCTGTTTTTACCGAAACCTGTTCTGTGGCTGTATTGTGCAGAAATTGTCCGCCGCTGTTATTCCATTTACTACAAGGCGTGGCTCCTAAAAATATAAGACTTACAACAGAGTGTCAAGCAAAATCAGTGCACCCACCAAAGATGTGGATAGCTTCGTTTACATTTGTGTCTTTCGAAACTGCCTTTTCTGTTCATATGGACATACGGTGCTGCTGAAGAAGAGGCAGGTCCATTTAATGTGGATCGAGCAGAAGCTGTGCGCTTCTACCATCAATCGGCGATTACGCACCACTTATTATCTAGATATAACCTCGAGGACAGGCATTAAGCTACAGACTGTAGCAGGAGGACCCAGGATTGGGTGAATCAAAGCAGAAGTCGACATGCTCAGTAAATTAATTTTCGTCCATTTTATTATTCTCGTAAACATCACACAAACCCTGTAACGTTTTAATAATTATCCTGTGTCCAGACAGGAAAACATAGGAGATGTTTGCTCTATTTTGCGCAATTCGTGACTTTTTTTTATTTATCATCATATAATATCCAAATTACTATTCCCAGAGTTGATATTGACATGAAATGTATATTTAGGTAAAATTGGTGACTAAGGTTGTACAAAAATTAGTTATGCAAGGGCTTCTTAACAGACAATTATTCAGATAAGGATGTGTTAAATCAGAAACATTTATGAAAACATTTATTTGATATTAACAGTACATTCGTGTCACACTTTATTCATATAGCACTTTGTGTTAATTCGTGTCATATTTTAGAAAGGAATAACATGTTTATTGGATCATAAATATAGGTTTAAGCGTAATTTGTCAGAAATATGCATAGTTTTCCCGTTGCTTTAAGACTATGTAGTAACCCATTCTGGCATATATGGATATTGCACCATAAACGGTTACAATACATTAATGTTGTCTACTCGATCTGAACACTATTTAGTCGTTCAAAATCAAATAAACACAACTCGATTACACACACACACACACACACAGCCGTAGCCTCTTAGTCTCGTTACAATTACGCAATAGCACATACAACCAATGTCACGGATACCAAAGCTAGGACGGTAGTATTCCGGATGATTAAATAATTTACAACTCTATGCCCCCTCTCTCTCTCCTCGCTTATCCACTGTTCAGTGTGGAAAGCTATTCAGACATAATTAATCAATCCATCAACACAAATGCAAAACTCACCCTGAAATAAAAGAGTGGAAACACCAAACCCAATGTTTCTTGGGCTTTTTACGTTTATGGAAGTAAATCAATGGCGATATTTTAAGCATCGTAAATAAACACTGTACGTGACATAAGCGCCCGCTGTTTCCCCTAGTATTTGGCATTTGCCTCATCATGAGTTAGATTATTGTGCGTGGGCGCATAAAATCAGTTTAAATACATTTTGGATATGTTGTGTTATTCAGCCAGTCATATTTTGGCCCAATGGCTGACGAGTTATGGGGGGGAACGGGCTGAGGTTGATCCTGAGTGAACTTTCCCCGCTCCGTCTCGATGCGTCTGGCCTGGCCTCGGCGGGGACTCGGAGCCTCATTGATGTTCAGTCACATTTCAGCGAGACGCCGAGCGGCGCAGCGCACGGCCGGGTCGCCGCGTCTCTGCCAGGGATTTAAATCGAGAAGAAAGGCGACGCCAATCCGCTCGAGACACCCGGGAGTCTCATCAGAACTCGCTTCTCTCACTTTTTGATGCGCTTTAAAGGTTAGCAGCTTCTCTTCGGACCCTTTGCCGGGCTTCCTCGGCGACGTTCCCTCTGTGGGTATGCGGAGCGCTAGCTGCTAGCCGGATAGCGGCGAGTCGGGACTCAGTGCGTCCGCTAAACGGGGTTAAACCTTAAACGCCTCGGCTTATCGGCCACGTTTGTTTTAGGCTGTTTTTTTCCCTGATTTAGACGGATTACTAGACTGAAACGGAGTAAAGTGGAGGAAATCAATGGGGTAAAACGACGGAAAGTGGCTCTGAAACTTTAGCTAAAGCGCTAATATCTCATTCGTGCGTCGTGTGGTTTGGATTACGAGCGTTTTTCCTCCGCTGCTGACTAACCTGTGTAATTATATAGCTTGTTTTTACGCCGCACCAGTCAATACCGAGGGTAACTAGTCGCCTAGTGGGATACGCGAGACGCCGAGCCGCGGATGGGCTTCTTTTTTACGGAAGTAATGGGGCTAAGCAGCTAGCAGCGCTGCGTTTCACCGCTGGTCGGGACCCCGTCTAAAATACCGAAATTAGACAAAAGGGCGACCGTTTATAAAGTTAAACTTTTAGAGAAAGTGGGTCCCGGTAATAAGAGGCCGTGACGGAGACCGAGCCTGGGTTCGGCCCGGGTGCAGCTGGGCTTTTTCCTGGGAGAGGAGGGGGAGGCACCAAAACAAAAGGGGATAAAGTACGGCGTCGGCTTCCTTTAGGGGCTTATTTCTATGTACTGCTCGACTACAGCTGGGGCTGGTTGTTAGCGGCGTTTAACTAACTGCTTTGGTTTTGTTTTGTTTATTTTTTATCCCCTTTTCTCGGACTGTCTCAAGTGCGAAAAGAGTAGCGGACGAACCCCGAGAGGAAATGCCAATCGCTGCCGTGGGTCAGCCGACGACTCAGGAGCCCCGCGTTTACTCTCAGCTGCCCGCCACCCCCGAGCCCGTCCCGAAGCGGAGCAACGCATGTGAAGGCGCCGGGGTCCGGCCTCAGGAGCGCGGCGATCGCGGAGGAGCAGAGGGGGCCAGGGCGGCGGGGAGTCTCAGCCACGGCAGGCTTCCCTTAACGGCCGGCTCTTCCTCTCAGTCGCAGTCCCCTCCTACCACCTCCCCCTTTGCCACCTCCGTTCCCCACCCCCATCTCCCGGCCATGGAGCCCCCGAGGACTCGGTCGAGGTCGCGGTCCGGATTCTACCAGTGCGTCGGTAACGGCGCCGGGGCCGGGCACGGCGGTGCCAACGCGATCGGCGGCTTCAGTGGCGCCCAGCAACAACAACAACAGCAGCAGCACGGCATCGGCTGCGTGTCGCTCGGAGCGCAGAGTCCCACAGAAAGCCAGCGCAATCCGGGAGGCAGCCTTCCCATCGGCGCGCCGAGACACCCCGGCTCCGGGGCTCATCGGAATACCGGTGCAGGTGAGCAGCTTCCTTCACGCCTTCGGTCACCTTAAGCCGGCTGGTTGTCCGGGACCACATGGGGCGAAGGACGGAGTAGTCGGAGGAAGGGTTAAAGGGCTCATTAGATCACTTACTGCTTGAGGTGATTGTGGGGGCAAATCGACCGGGTTGGCGTGGCGATGCTGCTGTGTGGAGGGACGTGCGCTGCTGTTAAACTTTTAGCTTGACGTTTTACTTACCCGTTTATCAGCCTTAACGCAAACACGGCGGCCACAGGAATGAGCGTCCCGCTGTTTTGTCAGCTAGGAGCCCATTGATCCGGACTTCAGTCCCAAAGGGGCTGCATGTGGACAGATCGTTTTATTTCTAGAAAGGAAGGAGGCTGCATAGCAACCCTTCTTATAAAGGATGTGGATCGTGAAAATATTTACTTGGTTACATTTCCCCCTCTTCCTGCCTCGGTTGCTGAAGCCAGGGACGCCATCCCGGCTTTAAAAGTTCTTGTTTGAGTGGGAACGGGTTGGAGATCTCCTTTCTGAGTAAGTTTTTTGCTGCACTTTATTTTTTTTTTGTTTGCCATATATTCCAGCTTTTTATCAGCTGTTATGTTGCGTGAAGATCATATTATTAGGGACTTAAGTCAAAATACATAACGTGCTCTTGTCATTAAACTATTGTACCTGTTGCCCGTGATTTTCTTTTTTGTAGCGTCTGTATTTACGGTAGTGGAAAAGCGTTATCTGTTAAGGATGCGAACATAAATCGTAGGTTTTGTCAACAGATGAACATAGTTTAACGTCGGAGTAAGAGGCGAGCCAAGTTGAGGCATGTGCCTAAGTGGCTGTCTGACTAAACGGTAACCTGCGTGGAAAGTCGGCATCTCCCGGAGCTCTCCGGACTGCGCCACACGCTGCGCTATGGCGTGAAGCCGTAAGTGCGTTTCTCTAAAATTGCAACTGAATGTTTTAATGACTGCCGACGAGTGAGTAGTCGGTTCTTTTTATGAGGTGTTGTGGGAATCGGCTAGCTGACATTTATAGAGGAGAGTTATCATCAGTGGTGTGTGTTTTCCTGTCAGTAAGCAGGTATCATCTAAAGTAAGGTTTAAGATAGGTGTTTGCTGTTTTGGTCCTTATGAATGATTCTGACTCTTGGCATTTGTTTGAGGTGAATTCCTAGCAAAATTTAATGCAATGTTAATCATGACATAGTGGATTTTATATATGAAGTTTCGAGTTGAGACCAAATTACTGGTTAGGTTTCCAGTGCACACAATGATGGAGTTGGCAGTAGCTCTCACATCGTTGTCGTGTCTCGGTTGTGGTTCCATCACACCTGTTCTCACTCCAAATTCAAAGTGAGATGATTAGTCCTGGATGCGTTCTAACGTCCTCGTGAAAGAGCACTTTTTTGTGTTTCTTATGCCTATGCTGATGATTTCACGCAACTTTCTAGAGATAATTGACAGGGAATCTTGTTTCCCTATTTGGGTATGATCTTATGCAGTATTGAGATTAGCTTCCTGTGCTGACCAAAGACTTTCCTGAGCCTGTCAATCTGTACAGTGGGAATTACATTGCAGATATGAGTAATGTAAAACTTGTAAGTCGATGGACAGATTTAGTATTTGTGCCTTCGCCACAAGAATTATAGGTATTGCCTATTAAATAAGTTTGAGAATACAAACTTTCAGAAATGTATTTTATAATGATTTTGAATTGTGATTGTTATGCAGTAGTTCTGTTTCTTTGGAGTCATAGTAGTATAAACTTGCAGGGGCGATCTTGTTTTTTTTAGAGTTACATAAATGGTATTAAGTCCGATTTGACGGATGATGGTAACCGTGGTGATGCTGACTGAGCTCAGGGATCATTATTTTGTAAAGCGAACGTAATTCTTAGACTTCCAGTAAAAGTGTAAAACGTCAAATCTTAAATAGGGTGCTGCTGTTCTAAAAGAGAATTTTGGTGTGAAACAGTGGCTGAGACTAGTTGAATTTTCTGAAATGCCAGTGCTCTTTCTTTCAGGCTGTCCGGTGGTTCGTGACGATCTTGTTCTGTGAGATTAAGCAGCGCACAGGCAACAAATTGTACATCCAAATGCAGTGTTCACAATTCCTTTTGTTCATTTACTGCACTGGAGTCAAATTGCAGTTTTTATTTCTTGTGCCTTGGGTTTTCCTACTGAGAGTTTTTTCTATAATGAATAGTTCCATTTATTTTCTTATCAGACATTTTGAACAAAAACCGGCTTGTGTGAAGATGCCACCGGAATACACAGGGCACTGGTTTTGTTAGCTCGACACGCAAACTTGTGTTCCCGGTTTGCAACAGACAACTAAGCTGTCAGTCTCTGAGGTGTATAATGTACTGTGGCTGTGTGAAAGAGTACTGCAGACAGACTAACTGAAGAGTTTAACACTGTCCATACTTCTGGTTTGGTGGTTCATACCACCAAACGTTATCCGTGATAACTTCTCAGGTCCACGGAATTTAGTAGGGTTCGAAACTTTGAATTAGGTACAATGGAGTCATGCTTTTTTTGTGGTGCTTACTCAGTGACTTGCACTATTCTAAGAAAGCTTATGCGATTGACTAGTAGCAAACAAAGACTTAAGTGATAACTGGAATTACCTGTCTGGAAGTGCCTGACAGGTGGGACAGCCCACCTCAGTTTCAGTGAGGGCTCGCTCTGCCACAGAGTATGCAGTTGCTATGGCTTCTGGATTCCTGTCGATAAAACATGGTTGACCCTTGACCAGACCATCACCTTTGATAGCTGCTCTGTACGGCTGCGTTTCTTTATCCAAGTGTCTCACTTCTCTGTCCAAGTGACGGCATCTTGGTCGGTGCTGTTTTGATGCAGGCCGTTCTGACTTTATCTCGAGTGTGCAGATGCTTGCTGGTGCAGAGGAGCTGCTCACTTGGCCTGGCTGAGTGATCCTTTGATTGGGTTACTAAGGACACAGTTCGTTGTCCAGGGAGACTGCGGGAAGTACCCCAGTCAGTTTTTTGCGGTATCTGAAAGATTTGCGCGTGCCACGTCTTTTCTCCACTGTTCCTGACTAAAGGTGGCCAGTACACACGGGAATGCAGGAACAGCGGACCCGTGCAATCAGGGAGTGGAGAGGAACCGGGGCCCCTTGTGTGAAAATTAGAGCCCATTCTGAAAATTAGAGCCTACTTGAGATGTCGGGAGGGGCCTGCTGTTTTGAATTTTGGAGGTGGGGGCGGCTTGTAGCTTTATGGCGCGGATGAGGTGCTACAATATCCTCCAATGAATGGTTCTGCTCCATACAGTGTAACTGAAGACATGTTCAAATTTTCTTATGGGAACCCCCCCCGAACTTACCTATAAAGTAGGTTCATTATTTTTACATTGAGCTTTGTGTGTTTCAGGTAAAAATTGATACACCTGTTCTAATTTTAACAACAGGGTGTTAACCTGGACGTACAGGCTGGAGGTCTCCCAAGATAACTACTTCTTTCCTAGCACTTGAACTTGAATTGCTTATGTATAAATTGTAACCAGGCTTTGAATATTTTATGCTTGTTGGCTGTTTATTTTTGTATGTGTGTGTGTTTTTTTTTTAATCTTCTGGAAGTGCATTCGAGATGGACCAGAAGCCTGTAGGTACTGGTTCTTGTGCAACAGCTCCAAGTGAATATCCCTCTGAGCTGTACATGATTAATGGACATGAACGTCTGACTATATAATATGTTCTTTGCTGGTGGATGGTACAGGGACCAGCACCTTAAACACACTGACTTACGTAAAGATGATTTTATACATTAAAGGCCCGGCTTGCAACTGGATGGTGGGAAAAGCTGCATTTCCCGAGCTGATTTTAATATCAGGGGGGTTTTTGTAAGGTGCTTTAGGTTCTTGACCTGGGAGCATCCCTCATTGTAAGATCTAAGCTGAAGTAAGAATCCTTTAAGAAGGACCTACTTTACCCAGATATTCTGAGGCCACTCAGTTTTATTCTTTGGTGGTGCAAATGCTTGTGGCGATGGGCTCTTGGTTTTGCTGCCCTCTGGAGGTGAGCCTGTCCGCTACCACATGCCTGGACATGAAAGGCTAGACGCAGCAGCCGTGAGCTAAAGTGACCTGATTCGCATTCGTGCGTCAACAGCCCTGGTGGCTCAGTGTAAACATGAGACCTCTGGAGCAGCGAGTGGCAATGTGCATTAGCATTGCACACTGGCTGCTTACAGCTGTGGTCGGAATCCGTCAACCGAAGAGAGATTTTTATGGCATACAGCCTGGGTTTTGCTCTTTAGTTTCATATGAATATTTCTTGGCCTTGTGTCCAAGCAGAAGCTCCCTTCCTGGTTGGTCCTTTTCATGGCAGCTTCTGTCACAAAGGTGTCTTCTGCTGGCCGGAGGGTTTTATGTTTCGCTGTTAGTTGATACTGCGTTGGAGCATGCTGGATCTACCCATTTAGATGGCGGGCAGTTTCAACCTTGAGCTTGTGCTATTTTTTTTTTTTTTTTAAACCTAGTATCGGATGGTAGTGATACTACATGGTAAAGTGTAAAATTAGAAATGTCCCATTGAATGCTTTGAAGCAGTTTTTTGGCATGATGCATCTTACTGCTGGAGTAAATGTGAAACCAGCACTGGATAAACATGGTTTGTAGTCTTGGCCTTGACATCTGTCACTTGTATTCTTGCATGGGCTTCTGCGTCCTGTATTCATTCTGAGAGCTTTACTGGACGTTGACGAGAGGCTGGGGAACTGAGTCTCCTTTCTTTTCATTCATCAGTTTTAGACATAAGAAAAATGTAATTTGAGGCGGGTTAATGGTTGGCGTGCTAACTGTGTTGGTGAAGCCCCCCCCAGATAGGGGTTTTAAAGACCAACAGGCAATTAACAGAGGGTTGCGAACAATGTGGTTCGGTTCCCCCGCGGGGCAGAGGGGTGCTCTGTGCGTGGCGTGCCACACTTGGCATTGTGTGGCCTCGACTCTGCTCCCCCCCCGCCGCCTCTCCTCTGGTCAAAATCCAGGTGGGAGGCACAAGAGTCCTTGGAGAGGGACTGAGGAGAATGGCCAGGCTGAAAGGAGTAAGTGATGCTCGAGCGGCTGGGCGCTCGGCTTCTCGCGGGGGGACGTTTCGATTCGGCCGCGCGCCACTGAGCCCAACGGAAGCCGATCCTTATTTAGCTTCCAAATGAGCTAGAGCTCTAGTATTTGTTTGAGTCACCTGAGTGTGACCTGAAAATGCACTAATCCTGTAGCTGTTCCTTCATAGCCGTTGTCTCAAGTAGAAATTCAGTTGAGCTTGGGCAATAGGGAGTGCGTGCACTTGGGTATGAATACTCTGAGTGGGGTCTTTCACCCCTACTATTGTTTGCTTCCGGTCTTGAGCAGTGGGCACCTAGCTAGTCGCAGAAAATCGGCATAATGTCTGAAGAGCATCTGTCCTTGGGCAGCCTTTGATGCGATTGAATAACAGTCAGGATAAGCCCAGTTTTGGGTGATGGCCAGTGCCCCCAGGAGTTGGGGGCGAAGCTACCCGGAGACAGAGAGGCTCAGCCTTGAAGAGGCGGCAGCTGCCGCATATGTTCTGAGGCGATGGCAGGCGAAACGCTCGTCTGCAGGGGCGAAATGAAACCAGTTGAAACGAACGGGGGAAAACCCGCTGTTTTGAATGATGTAGAGGTGGGGGCAGGGTGTTTATCGCGGTAACCACCTCTGTGAGGTACTGCACGGCCCTGCGTGTTTATAGAGGTGGAGGTTGTGGCTCGGGGAGGGAGAAATAGAGGAGAAGGCTTGGCCAGCAGAACTGAATGTGTTCGCCTCAAGGCAGGGGAGAGAGAACGGAACAAGGGGGAAAAGGAACTGGATGGGGACGAAAAGGAGAGAGGAAACGTGGGTGGGTAGGTGGGAGGGAGGAAGGGGGCTCAGACCTCTGAAGTTCCTGGCCGGCCCCCTGTTAGCGGTGTTTTTTGTGCTTTGGTGAGAGGAGCTTGACTGGGCGGCCGTGACAGCCAGCCAGCCCGGCCGGCGGCTCCTTTCCCCTCAGGTCTTCTCTTCCTCAGCCCATCCACTGCTCTCCCTCCTCCTCTCCTCATCCTTTGTTACTTTCAGGGTTCAGCATATTTAGTTGCCGACCTATTTCTTTCCCCCCGCCCCACGTCTGTTAGCTCATCCGCTTGGCTTTGGCGACGCTTTTGGAAGAGTGCACCTGTCGGCAGGGCAGGGCGGGGCGTGTGCACATGTGAGCGAGAGTGAGCCAGACGCGGATGTTCCCTCAGAGCCCGGCGGGACCAGGTTGTATTTGTCGTATGTGACGTTCAGGAGGCTCTTCAGCCAGTACAGGCTGCCTGACGCCCAGTGATGACTGCTCCAAAGGTTTTGCACCTCTTCATGTTAAATGTTTGAAAAGGACTTTCTGATGTTTTCCGTGCCACTGCATTACGTTCTTTCATTAATCATTATGCTATGTGCTTCCTTAATTGACCGTCTACAGTGCTAAAGTTAACTTGTCACTTAGCCACCAGCACAGAACTTGCAATATTATTTTTTTCTCTTGACAATATCATTTCATTTGCTGTGGAAAATACGTAAAATCACAGGCCTATAAGCCCAGCTCTTTGCTTTGTAGCACAAATAATATAACAGATGTGATGTCATGCAAAAGGGACGAAACTGCAGCCTTTTGTGATGAAGCATCCTAGTGAGCAATTTCCCTCCCATCTGCAAAATGTTCTTCCTAATTTTTCAAAGTGAAAAATACTAACTGGTGTATTAGCATCTTTGTTACTAGAAGTGCATGATGAGCCCAAGGCAGGCTTGGAGCTTTAAATATGATTACAAACACCCATGTAACGTTAATTGCGATGGTTTGTTTTGCGCAAATAAAATCCATGTTTGTAGGTTTTGTCCAAGATCTGAGTGTAAACCCTTTGGTGATCTTAAGCAAATGCCAGTGTTGGCTAATTAATGGATGAATCCATCTTGTGGGAATGGATAATTCAGGGTGATTTGTGTAGGACCACATGGCTTCTCTGGAACAGTCTGGACTGGCGACAGGGTGTGTAGTTTTGAATCTACTGAAAAACATAGCTACTTCAATCTAATTTTTATGGTAATTGAACTAATGTACCTGTTTGACTTGGTTTTGAAATTGTTGCCAGCTGGAGGGCTGGAAAGCCTGGACGCTCAGCAGTTCTGCTTGGACCTGGGTCCAGGACCACTGATGGTTTGCTTGTGAGCAGGGCCCCTTAGTTGTATGGTATTCCAGGTTAACTGTAATGGTGCTTTTCCACTGTAGACGGGAACAGATTTGTACCTGAGCCGTGCCATGAGTACAGCACAGTTTCAGCTCGCTTTGGTTTTCCACTGCATAAGGCTATAGGTAAAGGCATTGCCGGATTTGGAGAGCATCACTGACATAAAACTCTACATATACTGTCCCCACGGTATACATCATGATTTACTATGTGCAGTTATTTTTTTACTGTGTGCTAATCTTTGCTGGCACGTCTGTGAGAATTGCCATGTTATGCAAGTATCAAATGCTAGTGGGATTAGCATTCGCTTGTGTAAATTTGTGTTGCGAATCCATTCCGTTCAGCTGTTCTATAGTACTTTAAGAAGGAGGTTGGATATGTTCAAGTTGTGAGCTTCTGGGAATGCATCATGTCGTGTGACACTAGCGATAACGAGTAATACATAGAATATACTCATTTTCCTTCAGATAATCCCTCTGGGATCTCCTTAAATTTTGACCATTCAGATGGTGGCGATGCTTCCAGCTATATGTGGTCTTGCCAGCAGTGCCATGTCAGCACGGGTATAGGCCGGGTATGGGTCATATTCTTTGCAATCGAAAACTGCCAGCTGGTGGTGTGGGTTGGGTACCGTCTGTTCTCAGTGGTACTGGAAAAGCACCGTAAAGTATTGGGACACTTAGCACTGCTGTTAAGGAGCATGTGAACTTAACTATGGGAAAGGGCAGCTTGTGGGCAGTGGCCTTGGTCTCCAGAGTTGTGTTCTACGGAGGGAGAAAAAGCTTGTGAATATGTGGGGAAAGCAGGGATGTTCTTTTAGGACCTACAGCTGTACCGGACTTTGTCAAGGCCCAGACCTATTTTAGTTGGTAAATCTTTGTCCAAAAACCCTTTAGACCACAGACGTCTTCCTGTATTTTCATGCGATATCTTTCATGGCTTTGTAAGGAGATTACGTTGTGCCTTCACATTTGACTAAAAGTAGTTCAGCATCATTGAATGGATTTATGTCATGTTCATCCTTGGATGCCTTCATAGAATCCTTGCTCTTCCATGCTTGATTCGACACCAAGAATTCGACACTGCTGGCAAAAGTTTTAACCCAGCTTGCCAAATGGCCACAGGTGATGCTGCTCAGCAGAGTAAGTGGGACAGCGCTTGCGCTTGTGAGAACATGGAGCTGGACAGGGCAGACGTGTTTCCAGAGCTCGCTGAGGCAGCACTGAAAGTCTGTGGCCTTTTCCCCTCCCGTGGTCCATACCAAAGTGCAGTCAGAGCGGGGGAGTGAGTGAATTCTGACCTCCTTGTTCCATGATGGAAGTTGTGGGGGGCTGTGGTGGTCTGTGTTTTTGGGAACTGCGGGGTTAGTGTTTTTCTGCTTGAGTGGAGCAGAGCTGTATGTTTAGCCTCTGGGTGGCCTGTGAAGGCCGTGGGGGGGGGGGGGGGGGGGGGG
>JABFEA020000054.1:6848258-6858939 GCA_019775915.2 Cyphomyrus plagiostoma
AATTCCCACACCCCTCGTCACTCCTAATCCTCTTGGACACACCCCCCCCCCCCTCCCCAATTCCACTGACTTACACACATAAGCATCCAGTGGGTAGATTTTCTTTGCACTGTATTTGTTTTGATTTTTACATATAATATTCAGTTGACCTGCAGACAACTAACCAAGCGAGAATCTTCAGATTTCTTGGCATAAACTGTGTGATCAGAACTTGAGAGCGTTTGGGTCATTTTTGCATTTGTTATGGTCCAGATCTCTGCCACCTTGCTGTGTGCACGCCGAAGACCCTGCACACTTGGCTATATTCGCCTTTTCAATCTGCTTTCTGTAGTCTGAGCGTCGTACACTGTTGGAAGGGAATGTGATCCTGCATTTTAAGGACAGGGCGGGGTCCTAACGCAAGCAGCCGTCTGTCGTCTTGTCATGGTGCAGCGGCAAGATCAGCCCCCCCGTAGTAGTAGTAACGTGCTACGCAGCCTAGCGGTTCCTAGGAGCTGGAGTTATCAGGAATACTGTGTGATATTTTGTTTGACACGGGCACATGCGACATGGTGATTGTAGTGCAGTCCACTGGTTCCTGCTTCCCATTAAGATGAAGACTTTGGGCCGGACTTGGGAGCCCATGAACATGTATGTGTCCGCCACCCTGCTTCGATCCCAAACCCTTTTTTGTCCCGCTACCTTGGCCCAGTCCACCTGGGAGAGCTTCTGTCAAGCCCTTCCCCCAATTTTGAGTTTTTGTTTCCTGTCATTTTGAGTCTGCTGTTTTGACTCTCATCTGCACAGTGGTTTTTGATTTCGTCGACTGAGGCTAAGCTAGAGTTTCGGACGACAGCTTGGGGAGGGCTATCAGTTCTCAGAAAAGCTGTCCAACAACGGTTTTGGACCCGAGTTTTCACCTGCGGTTGAGGGAGTCCCAAGTAAGACACGCACAGTATCACAGAAACAAGATGGCTGCTGCCTCTCGTCATTGCCAAAGTCAAGCGGGAATCATGAAGAAGTCATTCACGGTTGAGTGGTATCATATATCTCCGGTCATGTTTAGACAAAGGCACATAACGGGTGAGGCTAAGCCTTGTCAACACGTACAACAAACGTTTGCCGTGAAAAAGAGAAATTCACCTTCTAATGTCAGTCAGACACCCCGGGCCTGAACCGTAAGGCTCTGCCTGTTGGGACTCGCTCTCTGGAGTGCGATTCGAACTCGGGGCACATCGCATCACGAGCACGGGTAAAGCGTTTGCCATCATAAGATGACCATCTTCCGTTCCCAATGCCTCAAATGTTTGTTTAGCTGTTTGTTTGTCACGAGTGCGTCTATGAGATGAACTCAACTTCCAACCTAGACCAGTCTTCCTCAGCCTGGTTCTCTGCTACCACCAGACAGTTCATGTTTTTGCTTCCTCCCAGTTTGCTGCCAGATGATCCACATTTTTGCTTCGTAGTGTGAGCTGGAAAGGAACAAAAACATGGACTGTCTTTGGGTCACTGAATACTGGGTTGAGAAACTGACATTGACCCATTACCCCTTAACTACCCCACACTTTTCCCCTCCTTTCCCCCATTTTTCATTCCGTTAGTCCCTTTTCACCTGCCCTGGATCAGTCTCCCTAAGTGTGTTTAGTTTAAACTAATCTCCAATAGCAGCCTGCAGTGTCTTATTACGGATGCCTTTTTGAGCTCACGTCAGCATCGGTTACTGTGGTAATAGGAAATATACCATTCCTATCCCGACACTGAACCTTTAGGTGCCCCGGGTGTTACCTTTTTGTCGTAAATGTTTTGTTTTTATTGATTTTTTTCCCTGCTTGGTACACTTGCAGTTACCTCATTTTTACTATTTATATTTTCAGAATTTGCTACCAGTATCAGCTTTTTTTTTCTTTTCTGGTTTCGTCCCTTAAAATACACGACTGTATCATTTAACATGCTGTTGTAGTTTCATATATGTATTATATCTGTAACCAAAATAATTTGAAGGCTTGATATAAATCTTTTTAACAAACATTTGTACATTTTTTATGAGAGTTATTACTAGTAATGCTTTACTAAGTAGTGCAATGAATTTTTATTTTTAATCCCTGTGCCCAATTTTTTGGATTTGAGAGGATGGTTCAATAAATGTATAATGTACACTTCGAATGACTCTTCCCTGTCTCTTCCTCTCCCTGGTGTTCATATGCAGGTCATAGGCATGTTTCTGGACTGTCAGGGGTAGAAACGTCTATTAGCATTGAAGCAGTTTAGCCCTCAGTGCCTCTTTTAGAACACCCGATTTATTTAACAGGATCTTTTAAATAGCTGTGTGGTGTCTTTGCCGACCCTCCGCTGCTGTGCTTGACGTTTAACGTTCTCCACTGCCTGCCCTGCTAAAGGTCATGGGATGTTTGCTAAGGAAGTTGCCCCAATCTGTCATTAAAAATTCCCGATCCACGATGGGAACTGACGTCAGCTGCTTGCCGGTATTTCCTGACGTCTGTTCTGCTTTTCGGTTTCTAACCTAGTTTGTCTTCTGGACAAAGCGATATCAGATACCTCAGGAGACTAAAGCCCGAATTCAAAGGTGGCACAACCTGAGAATGCTAAATTGAAAGTCACTGCTCATGTTAATGTGTAAGGAAAAGCCAAACTATATGCTGATCTATAAAACTGCTTTGGCTTTAGCTGAATATACTGCCATTAATGAGTATGGATTCCCTGTGGGCAAGCTGGGTGCTTCAGAGGCTAAATTGATGTTGAACAACTGAATGCTTTTGAATCGCTCCTGTATCTCCAGTGTCCTTCAATCCTCATTATTAAAAGACTAACCCTTCTTCCAGTCTAAGGCCCTTGAATGACGACCGATTCGAAAGCTTCTGTCGCTTCTGCGATCCCTAGTTTTCCTTCAGGCATAACCATAAACTACGTCCTAACCCTGGATCAACTGCAAATGTTGAAGCAACGCTTGCTTTGTTCTGAGGTGCTTCATAGGGCGTCAACCTGGACAAAAATAGCCTAGTACACTGGCTGAATGGATCAGTACAGCTTCAGTACGTTTGTGGAATGTGCAGCTGCTTATAGCTGATATTCACAGTAAAAATTACTGCGTTCACTCCAAAAGGAAGGCAGGGCAGGGTCCATCTATCTCAAAGCATCTCATTAGCAAGCATGCTTGAATATATTAATGCATATCGCAATCTGTTGTTTTTTTGTTTTTTAAAAAAAGCTGCGCTACATAACTGCATTTTGTGTAAATCGTTCATGCCTCCTACACAACAAATGACTTTTCCTAAAAAGTAAAACCTCCGGATAATGCAATTCGCAGTAGTTTTTTATGTTATGTAATAGGTACAGAACTATGGACATGTCGCAATAGTGACATTGTGTTCAACTGAGATCATCTGCAAACCTTTGACGACGGCAGTCGTCTGAAGAGGCATACATCAGCTGTGCGTGTTGAGGTATAGAGGCCCTGTCATTCTGTCGTCTGCACTTCCTGCTCTTTTCGAGCCCATTCCCTGAAGTGTCTGATGCCCCCCCTCAGAATTTAATCCTCTCTGGTTCCTCTGCAGTCTTCACCTTCATCACCTGTGGTCATTTCCGCCAAAGCCGTTCAGACAAGCTGCATTGAATTGACCCCCACCGTCTCTAAACGGTTATTCTCCAAATCTGTGGCTGTAACCCCCCCCCCCCCCTTGCACTGCCACCACCTGGATGGCAAAACTGGTTTTCCCTGTCACCCCACCTCCCATCATAAGTGTTCTGCTTAATTTGTAACTTGAACATTCAGCAGAGCCTTTAGCAGCCCTTCAGTGACTGACTGCTGCGTCAGAGTCCAAATCGCCCAAGTTTACAGCCGATCTGCTCCACTATTGGCAGCCGGTATTGGCTCGAGGGCTGGGATGACATTTTGTCACGCTTTTGTTTTCTACATCAAACAGCTCAAGTAGCTCCATCCTTATGTTGCCGGCTCGTGGCTAATTCCTCTTAATGGGAATTCCGCCCTGACTCTATCACGTTTTATGTACCTTCTGACAACACGAGTCTCTCACAGAGCAGGCGTTCATTTTTGCTTCAGTGTCGCCTCTTCTGCTGATAGACACACGTCTATCCATATAGAATCTACCCTCCTTCTGGTTTATAATCCTCTCTGATCTGTTAGCTTGTGTTTTGTGTCTGACTGAGATTTTGGTGCCGGCGTGGGCTTCCTTCTTGCAACCCCCCCTCCCCCACCACCACCAAACGAACTGCTTAAGGGATGGATGAGATCCCCTAGCTACAACAATACCGATCGTTTCATCGTGGGTCAAGTCACGACACCGATCACTGTCCCACCCCCAGAAATTTTCAACATGTTAATGAAAGGGAACTGTAAACATTATATAATACAAATAGACACAAAATAAAAAAACAAAAGAAGTTTAAAAATCGGGGCTTATCGCCGGGGAAACACCGAAGTGTTTCGGTGTGACGTGATTTAGCGCCCACCTGCGCAGACAGCCTTTGGAAAACCACACTGGCAGCGCGAGGTAACAGGACGTTTTGTTTTCTACCTGCAGATGTCAGCAGCGACGCACGTATTCCCTATAATTAAAGCTCGCGGTTTAGGATGGAGGGACGTGCCGCAGGTTCCATGGTGATTGGATCATAAACACATTCATCAGCAAGGCATTTATGAATCATGCATGTATTCTTCAGGGATGTGTTGCCCGGCAATAATAATACTGACGTAATTATTATTTATTATGGGCGCAAGATTGCAAGGGATTGTTTTGGATTAAGACTCATGTCAGGGGACCAAGAGCTTTAATAAAACCCAGGGTGTATTTCCGTCTAACACCGCTTCACCTGTTGAAACGTAGCGCCCCCCTGTGGAAGTTGATAGAAGTCCAAAACATATTCGTTATAAAAAAATATATATATTTCTTAGATGCATTTAAAGGTGCAGTACAATGGTACAGTTGGTAGCACTGTAACGTAACGTAACTGGGGATTTTGCAGAAATGTCTCCGTATGTGTTTGTCTCCATAGCTCGGGAAAATAATATGTTGGTGCCATTTGTATTCAGATTGCCATAATCCGGAATTAGCGACCGTCTTCAACAAAAATAAAATAACTTTGGGAGTAATTTCATTTTGTCAAACTAAACAGCACCTCGGAGTTGTATCCCACGCTATCGGGATAAATACAGGTCGTCGTCGACTTACGACCATGATTGGTTACGACTGACTGGTCGTAACACGATTTTGTCGTAAATCGCATATGTATAGCCTACTGTACAGTAATGTATTGTTATAAAAATCTTTGTCATACCTTATAATTTTCTTTGCTCATTATGCATTGTTATACATATCATACTTTTCTCTGTTCATTATTGTTATACATCATGATTTTCTTGGTTCATTATAGTTACATTATAGTTATATTGTTACTGTACTACATCTTAACTTTCTTTGTTCCTTATTGTGATACTGTACCATATCCAGTTAGCGGTTTAGCACGCGCGGGAATGGTAGTGCTACCGGGATTGGTGCGCAAACTGTCGTGGTGACTGCCAGACATACGAGCTTCGTCAACGATCATGGTCGTAAAGTCGATTGGTCGTAAATCGACGAGGACCTGTAATTGAATGTGTGTTTAATCCAACTGCCATAACCAATGACCAGGCAGCGTTAGAGTCACTGGTTCATGTTTTGCTTCTAGGAACTTGTGGCAAGCAGTGCATGTGAGTATGGGTGCAGTGTTGGATGTTGTGAGCATTGAGGACCATGGCCTATGAGCTCAATTAAAACCCGCATCTTGCATTAAACAAATGAGAATGAGTAACGTACCGCCGCGTGCCAAGCACAAGGGAGAAAGAGCCAACTATAGAACAAGATAATTCTATGAATTAAAAATCACTGGCAGTGTGACGGTATTAATGTCATTTGTATTTGCTGTTTGTGTTTATCAGGCGTTCGACATATGAAAGAACATTGAGAATGCGGAGGAGGAATTCATACAGATCTAACTGACGACGACCAATGTGGGTAGGAGAGCTGTAGGCAGGGCTCTGCACTATGGGGAGGGAGGGAGTTAAGCTACGGCACGACCTCTGCACTGAGCAGCGAGAGGCGGGGCCTGAGTTGTATTGTGCTCTGGGAGTTTGCGGTGACATTTTAATTGGGGTCATATTGGATTTAAGTCAAACGGGTTAAAGATGCAGATCGGTGAGTTTGCGCGGTAATTAAGAGGCACTCGTCTCTGAAGGCGCTTGTCTTCCAAGTACTGCTGAAAAGCACAGTCTTTGTCATAGTCTGGGACTCACGGAGAAGCCTGACAGTTACAGACAATTACTGACAAACAAGAAATCATTTGGTACTGGCAACGATTCAAGGATGCACACATAAGTGGCAGTGAGCGCACTCTGGAGTTTACAAAGGTAATGAAACATTCTTTCCATTCTTTCACCAAACTCCCCCCTGGAACTAAGCTTAATTTATCTGTGAGGCTTTAAACCATTATGATGTCATATAAACACCTTCATAAATGGCCGCTGCTGTCAGACAGCCTCCTGGATGAAGGTGATAAAGACCCAGGGTATCCATGTTCGTATATCTACACTTGGGACGAGCCATTTCCCCTGGGTTGAGGTGTGTTAAGGTATTGCGTTGGTGTCGCCTCCTGCTGGCTAACAAGAGCAGTGCTCAGGGACTCCTGTGGCTGCTGGTCCCACTCTGTCTTTCTGCAGCATAAACACCTGTGATTGGACAGTGTCCCATGGGCTTCTTGGCCCTGATTGGCTGCACATGACTGAGTTTTGGCTGTAGAGACATGGAAACATTTACAGCTGCAAACACAGACTTTTACAATCCATTTTCCAATCTGGGTAGTGGTCTAAGAAAATGTATTTAAAAGTGTTAAATGTCCTAACAAATAATGAAACAGTTTTTTTATATTCTTATGAAAGAGAAAAACTCATCAGATTTCAGTCTTATTTTAATGGTCTACAATTGTATGTCAGTTTCACTTAGACCTCAAAATAAGATCCAGACTTGTTATTCTCTGTGAGACCCTGGCGTTGACATCCTAACCACCAGTGAGGGGGAGATGGTGCAGAAAACATTCCCTGGAATAAAGAAATGTGGACCCAGACTTCCCACACTGGGCAGATTCTGTAAAAATAGGGTATAAAGACAATGCATCTTCTCTGTAAGTCTGAATGGAAAATAGCAAATATAAAGTAATAGTTTATTAATACTCCACCATATTTCTATTTTGACGCAAATTGTATATGTAAAACCTGTGGTTCTCATATTTTGTGGTATGCAGGGTCCCCTTTATGTAGTTAAACCTCAGTTATAGCGCTGGTACATGCCGTCGGTTGACTTGTACCACTGCAACCCACCCACCCTGGTCAACAACTTTTTCCCTAGCAGCCCATGGGGTCGCAAGCCTAATACTTTCTGGGGTTATTAAAAAGTTTGAAACTGTCCTAAACGAAGGACATCAGATGCCTGCTTAAACATGTCAACTCTGGCTGTGGCATTGATCTTCCTTTCTGCAGCAAAAAGCGCATGTATGACATATTGACGTGATCTTAACCCAGTCCTTTGATGTGATAATGACAGACATGGCTGCGACTGCAACAGACTTTGTTCTCGCTCTTCCTTTGTTGAGCCCGTTCTCTTTCTTCATTGTGCCACTATTGGAGATACAGAGAGATTACGAATTGCCCAGGCATCACAGTCGGTGTCTCAAAACGCCAACATGGATTGAATATTAACAATATGCTGGTCTGAAGTGTAGAGAGAGACATGTAACATGCATTCAGGGCTAATGGAATATGGTCACCGAGAGGCCTTGGTTTGCTGGCTGAACATGGAGATGGGTCCTGTCCATTAACGGCTGTGAAGACCAGCAGCAATGACTTGAGCTTGAGAGAATTTAAGCTGATTGAATACTGGACATGCTGCCACATTTTTGAATTAGCTGTTTAACCTCACAATTGAGCTGCAGTGGTCTGTTCATGAGATTGCAGGTTCCACAAGGTTTGAACTCCAATCACTGGATTCAGAATGCTAGCCATTACACTGGGGAACCAGGAGACACATTGCTGTACACCGCCAGAACCAAAGAGCAAACCAGGGGCCTTAAATCTTCACTCTAACACCCTCCGAACTGAGCTATTCCTGCAGAAAGGAATTATAGCCTGAACAGGACCCTGAATCTTGGCCGTCCAGATCACAAACCCGATGCTTTCCCAACTGACCTCAGGCTTTTATCTTGACTGTACAGTTGTATCACACTTCTAGGCTACGTCGTAACGCCTGACTGGTACAGATGATGATCCGACGGATGAGAAAATAAATAGCACACTCATTAAATCAAAGGAATACAAATTTTGTAGTTATTTGAACAAGATGGTTGTTGATTCCGATAGTTTTTTTTAACTTTATATTTATTGATAAAGGAGGGCATAAGAATGCACCACATTTAATAATAAAAAGAATTTGTAAGCAGTACAAGAGAGATGAGGAACCATTATGCTAGAATATAGTCAATATACTAGCATTCACTTCATGAAATTAATACTCTGTGTGAAAGTCAGAATTGCATTTGCGTATGATATTGATTTAGGTGTCTTGAGAAAAAACAAAAAATCTACTTCAAGGCTTTGAAACATCATTTCTGTTTTGTATACATCTAAACAATCCTCTTGGGTTGTTTATGTGAACTGCAATCTTATAAAAATCACTTTCCAAATTCTGTTTCTTGACCTGACCACCAGAGGGAGTCAGAGAACAGCATCAGCTCTTCATATTAAAGCTCCCTCTCTTGTGAGTGGATTATCTAATCATTATCGAGGGGCCGCACCTGTGTCTAATTGACTTTCCTATTAGGTTCCGGCATTGGTCGACACTTGCTGCTTTCTCCTAAAGCCGTCTGCCTCTATGTTTCTGCTTATGTCTCCCCTCTTAGTGGACCTTGATTTTGCATCTCATTAGGATTATATTCTGTTACTGGGTACTCCGGTAACATGGACAGAGATTTATCTGCGGTTTCTGGGTCACGTTCGGTGCCATTTAGGTCTTTTACATCCATCCAGAAAAAAAGTGTCTCGCCATCTGGGCCTTCGAAGGCTGCATGGCTGAACGTACAAACACCCGCTGGGACCAGCTACTGTCCTGTGTCTTTATGAATACATAATCAGAGCCACAGAGCCAAGCCACCACATCGCGTCGTCAAAGCCATTTGCTTTCTGCTTAGTTTGTTCCACAACATATGTCCCTCAGCATAAATTTAGTGGCCGAAAGCTGCAGAGATTGTTTCAGCCTGTGGCCTGTTTGTTAATCACCAGCGGCAGTCCAGCTGTCAATGTCAATAAGCAAGGAGTTCGACTCATCCCCTGGAATTTGTGCGAGCGAGACCCTAAGGCTGAAGTAGGTTTATCGCAATTTTATGTGTGTTCCTCAGAATGGGAATGGAGTGGGATAGATGGACGGCACCATTACCCACAAAGGATCTGCAGCCACTGGTCCTGGGAGCTTGAATTACAGGCTTAGGGGGAACACATTTCATCCCAATCAATCGATCAATTGATAAATCAATAAACTCATCAAATCATCAGTCAAAAAAGAAAATAATGCAACCGCTGTTTAGAAACACCTGTGATCTGTTGGTATAGCAAAGGCCAATTAGATTTACAAATCGACCCGGACAGAATCCTATAAGAGTGGACACTCAGCGGGGGCTGAATTGCAGTCTTGCAGCTGTGAGACTCACCTCACTAACAGTCCAATTCTGTTTTATTCTTCTTTCCTGCAGAACGTGCCGCACTCTTTTGCCAGTGCCCTACTCAGTGCCTAAACCCAGGTCAGATTCAAGTACAACCACCATTTTTTTTTATATATTACACAAACAAGCATTAATATAGACTGAGGGACGTCTTTGATTGTGCCCTTTCTAAAAGAATCTCAAATCTGAGAAACAAAGCAGAACGGTTGTAGCAGGAGATGGTCAAGAAATACTTGTATGGGTTCACAGTGAGCTGAAAATATATCCCAGGTACCACTAAGACACAGTGTAGAAATACCTTGGATGGAATGGACGTCCATTACAGGGCAAACGCCTGCATGGCCTCTCATTATGACACCAATTTCTTGTGTAAAAATACTCGGAGGAAACTTGCTTTGCACCAAGAGGATGTGCAAACTTCCAGCCCTGGAAGTTCGAGTCTGTTGTTCCATACAAACAAAGCAGCTTCTTGCTCAGTTAAAGGATAACCAAGGTCTGGGGAAGAAGGATGTGGGGCATCAGCAATCGACGGCCACTCTTCAGTAAACCTGCTCTTCAAAAAGCCACCAATGTGCACACAGGCGTCTGGTTCTCAAACAGAAACAAACTGCTTAAGTGACTGAGTATAGTGTAAACCTGCTGTCATTCACAGACTCATTCAAGAAGGCCCTACAGAGCACAGGGCACCTCTCATATCGCCGTGAGGGACATTATTTATATTGTGACCAGCACAGAAGCAACTGACGGATGAGCGAGTTCAAAATAATGCTGATTTACTCACCTAAAGGATTATTAGGAACACCATACTAATACGGTGTTTGACCCCCTTTCGCCTTCAGATCTGCCTAAATTCTACGTGGCATTGATTCAACAAGGTACTGAAAGCATTCTTTAGAAATGTTGGCCCATATTGATAGGATAGCAT
>JABFEA020000054.1:6859039-6881681 GCA_019775915.2 Cyphomyrus plagiostoma
GTGATTGGTTGATTAGATAATTGCATTAATGAGAAATTGAACAGGTGTTCCTAATAATCCTTTAGGTGAGTGTATTTTAGTGTTTTGTGGCTTTCTGTAGTAGTCAGGCACCGACACAGTTTATAACGAACTTCATTCATTTTCCTATCAGAAAGGTCTTCAGTTTTCATCTCAGGCTAATTGCACCATTGATAGAGAAGCGTTTGATGGTAGCTATCATTTACAGAGCTGCTCGGCAGTCGGTTCAAATTCAGTTCAATGCGCAAGCAGAAATGCACTTCTGTTTAATACAATGCTATGCACTTTCGTTAAATATCCCCTTTTAATATTAACCGCTTAATAATTAATAAATTTAATGTAATAGAAAGCACAATGATCAGGTCAGAAGGGAATGAAAATTTCATATTAAATATGCAGAAAACACCCCTTCCTTAAGGGGGGAATTACTACATGGACTACTAACTAGATACATATTTGTATGCAAGTGTTCATTTATATTCATATGAAATGACTATGAGGTCAGAGGTCAGACTGTTTTAATATGTGTGTTTGAGAGCAAACTCTGTTTGTGTGGTTGTCAGTCCTGGCAGGATTCCCCTCTGTCATTCAGAGTAGGTGTAGAGATACAAGTACATCTGCTTATAATAAATTAGACGCCCTTTACTCATGAAAATGTTGTTGTTGTTTTTTTTTTTGAAATTATTCCCACCGAGGCTTTATTCTTGGGTGACTGAAGTATGTGGGCTCCACATTTACACAACCCCCCCCCCCCAGATGTGGGCTGCACATTTACACCCTCCCCCCCCCACAGAGGCACAGAGACTGTAGGCCAAGCAGATTTAAGTGAGTCATCGCCATGTGTCAAGATCAGCAATCGTAAATAATCCTCGCGGGTGAACCCATTTAATCTTATGTCAGAGGAGGGGCAGTGAGAGTGGCGTGTGTGGGGGGGGGACTAGCTCCTGAGGTGGCCTTGAAATTTCACAAGCGGCTCATGAGACACAGGAAACCAAAGACGTTCTGTTGGTGCATATAGTGTTAGAGACATATGATCAGCCCCTCATCCTCCTCCCCCAGTTCCACGCTTCATTGTCACTGCATAAATATGCTTTCAGCAAGTGCGTGGTCAGCTTCCATCGCTGGTATGCAATTCATACCTTTAAAAGACACCGTTTGACAATTACGTCAGCTCAATTTGGAGAATATGCTGGAAGAATCGGGGGAAATCCTTTTCCTCCAAAACCCTGGTATTTAGTCATGTGAACTTCCCAGTGTCATCACTTCATAGTGGTAGATAGAGGGAAGAACTCATTGTGGTCCACAGTGTTTCACAGCATTGTTTCCCAATCCGATCCTCAGGCACCCACAGACAGGAGCCGGGAGGTGGCAAAAATGTGTACTGTCTGGCAGGGAGCTGAGAGGGAGCAAAAATGTAGATGTCTGGCAGGGAGCTGAGAGGGAGCAAAAATGTGGATCCCTGGCAAGGAGCTGAGAGGGAGCAAAATGTGGATCTCTGGCAGGGAGCTGAGAGGGAGCAAAAATGTGGATGTCTGGCAAGGAGCTGAGAGGGAGCAAAAATGTGGACTGTCTGGCAGGGAGCTGAGAGGGAGCAAAAATGTGGATGTCTGTCAGTCTCCAAGGACCGGGTTGGGAAACACTGTTTTAGAGGATGAGTGGAAGAAGAATGTCAGTGCTAACACACGGGCATAATGGATCTTCAGTGTGCCTGCAGTGACTGTGACTGTTATGAAAAGGATGTTGGCGTATTTCAGTAAAGATCAGTAGGAGTATGAATTGGATGACTGTACTCTAACTACCCTTAAAGTATGTCAGAAAACTGCAGAGGAATAAACATAGACCTGGCATCTCTTTTCCGGCTTCTAGTTCTAAGATGTGTGAGTGGAGTATCAGGTTGCATTGGAAATCTTGCATACTGGCCATTTTCCTGGTGGGCTAATGGGTAAGTGGGAACGCCCCCCCCCCAAACTGAAAATTCACCATGGGGGGGACCCCAAAGTCTGGGACTGATAGGGTGTGTCATGTAAAAGGAAATGATAAAATTGTATATTTACTTGAATGATTTCTACCCTAGACTCAGGACCTCGTGACCTTGCATAGGTCAAGTGGGTATAAAAGATGGATGGATGAATGGAAGGATGGATGGATGGATTGATTTCCACCCCCGGCTCAATAATTGTAGATTTTGCATTTTACCCAGTACTTGTCACAATGTCAGAAAAAGATGAGTACCAGCCTAAACCTTTGCTTGTCACTGGGGCTGTACCCTCAAGGGGGTCCAATTGTACCCTAAGGACTCAGAGTAGCATTTCTGTACCTTTGGGGGCTACATTAATGTTGTTTTTACCTTGGGGATTTTCCTCAGAGTCCATTTCCGTACATTAAATTAGACTAAAAGCTACACTTACCTGCAACTAAGGGTACAATTGGCAGACCCTGGAGGGTACAGCCCCAGGAACAAGCATATAGGTACAGACTGGTACTCTTTTTTTCCTGGCAGTGCAATTTCGACACTCAAAACAGCTGGTAGAAAACTAAAATTAAAGGTGAAGATGATAAAACTGAATTAATTGATTACTTTATAGCTAAAATGTCTCTCCCCCACGTAGAAAAAAAAAAGATGGATTTTTTTGTTTTTCCTGTGCTAGTAGGTATAAGAATTTTTTTGGGGGGGGGGGAGCAAATATGGCTTCATTCATCCCCCTATATAAAGAGACCTTTGCATTTTAATTATTAATTCGTGTCCCCCAAATGTCTTGACCCAATCACGTGGTTCCAGGAACACAGAGGTGAGGGTATGACCCGCCAATTTTCACCGGACTGGTTGAATCATATTAATAAATCATGTATGACTCTATCCGTATATTAACAATTATGTCAGAAATCCACCCTTGCATTAATTTACGTCTCTCTTGCTATGACCTTAACGCGACCGATAAGTGACATATTCTCCATCAAGTTAAATTGATATCTAATACCTCTTACATTTGTCACCTGATAGGCGCCAGGATGGGATTAAACCATGAATCTTATCTGATTCTGCAAACGTGCTCCGGGCGGGAGCCGCAGCGCGATCATAACCCAAGACCGTACGTCAGCTTGCAATATTTATTGCGATATTATTTTTGTCGGTGACACTCCCGCCATTGCCACGGTGCTTGAATCTGGGGAGTAAGACACAGAAGTTGGAAAAGTGCACAGATGCAACTGTGTTTAAAATGGTCAGAGGATCAAACTAAAGTTGATTTGCTCGTATTTTTATATAGCTTATACTTTGCAGATGAAAATAAATAGTCTTAAAACAGTGACTTTTATACGGATTGAGCAGACATGGTGACGATTACTCCCGGGACTCTTTCATTCTGTCTCCTGCTTTCCACTGTGGGAGGTAAGCAAAGCCCTTCAGCGATCGTTTCAAAAACCGATAATCTAATTTAATTGATATACAGAATTGCCCACTTCTTGAAACGCTTTAACGTATGTATAACTGATCTCTAAACATAAATTACACTACATAATAAAATGTGCGAAAGTATGAAACGCTCATTTTGATTTGTTAGCATTCTAAACGTCTTTTGCTCTGTTTTATTTTGTGATGCATTTATTGTGATGCACATTATTTAATAAATTTTTTAAAAGTCTGTGCATATAACTGTATTCTAGAGTACAATATAGCCTTTGAATGAGAAACGTGTGTTTGGAACGTTTGAATTTAAATATTGGAATTAAATAATGAGTTGAATTAGTAATTAGCATTGCATAATTCAAGACTAACGCATAATTTCCTGTAAATCTTCACAGCATGTCGTGAATTTTGCATACCAGCCATGGATGGTTGTTTAAGAATATTTGAGAGGTGTGACGTGTAGCATAATTACTGTTTGGAGCCGAACAATAACTGCTTGTACAGTTTGAAAATTGTCACGCGTTCATTAATTGGCTTCTTCAAATATATGTATAGTTAAAACGCCAGTAAAAACAATGTATTAATAGGATCATGAATGCAGCATGAATGTTTAGATAATTCTGTTCTTTGCTATCGGAGTGTAGACAGTCTTTGGTCATCTGTATTGCTTGTAATTCATGGAAGATGCGTAGTACACTGTTTCGCGGTATTGGTTGTATTGCTGCTACCTAGCGAGCGTAGTCAAATAAATATCGCTGAGTCAAATGAATGAATTTCTTATAACGTGGATGAAGTTCACCGTAAGGATTTGTTCCGATTTTTTTTTTGGGACAACGCAATAATATTTGTTAAGTATGCATACTAAAATACATTAAAGGTAAATATTTTGCTGTGATAACGAAAATATAACGCTTTAATTAACGCAATCATCATAATGTATCATATATACCTCCATAATGCGTTATGAAGGTATTTATAGCGCATTATAGATGAGAGCTTCATAGAGCATTCATAATACATAATAAACATGGATATAATGTGTTATGGTTTTTTATAAATGGTTATAGAAGGGTCATAGAAGGGTCATAGAAGTTTATGAATGCATTATGAAGGTATCTATAATGCATTAAACATGGGTGTTTTAAATCTTACCAAAAATATTTTCTCCCAAGTATCTACGGTACCCTTGCATAAAATGGCTGAGTATTTGTTTCTTAAGCGAAAAATACAGCTGTGTGAAATATGGTGCAGTTGATACCTCTAAGTAGATACAGTACATGTACAGCAACAGCCAGAAAAAAGAATAAGGAGAATGAGTGCATGTAGTGATGAAAAGATGTAAAAGGTGTTTTAATAATGTATAAAGTAGCTTTTCTGGTTGCAGATAGCAGGTTTTTGGTGGCACTGAAATCCAAAGGAGTACATTACTGATTATGGGACTGGTGCGTTTATAAGAAGTTAATGTTGCTGGTGTTCAAAATGTTTGTACAAGAATGGGGACACCTTAGCTGATTAGGGGTAAATGGATGGGACTTGGGGAGACCACTGTGTGTGTGGATGTACGGCTGTCCGTTTGCTCTCAGTAGAGTTTGTTAAAATCAGTGCCTGGACAGATCCATAGTGGAAACGTGCATCTCTTCAAGGAAGGTTCTGGAGATGGGAGGCATTTTTAAGAATTCATAGACAAAACAGTGTGTTGCTCATGTGGTGTTGCTCAAGGGAGCAGAAACGTAGACTGAGTGAGGGAGCAGAAATTTGGACTGCGTGGTGGAGCAGAAACGTGGACTGCGTGGGGGAGCAGAAATGTGGATAGTGAGTAGGAGCAGAAACGTGAACTGCGTGGGGGAGCAGAAACGTGGACTGTGTGGGGGAGCAGAAATGTGGATAGTGAGTAGGAGCAGAAACATGAACTGCGTGGGGGAGCAGAAATGTGGACTGTGTGGTGGAGCAGAAACGTGGACGGTATAGGGGTCCCTGGGGATTGGTCTGAAAAACTCGGCTCTCAAGCAGGATGGTGATTTGTGAATTTTTCAGAAAATTGCTCATAACACTTTAAGAGGAAATGCATAATTAAATGGCTTATTTTACTTGAGGGGCAGCAGGACTGTTATTTGTGTAATGCCTTCTGAATAGATCTCTTGAGTGGCAGTGACGGCAACAGTCTCTATGGGGGGGGGGGGGCGGGGGGACGAGTCTATCAGCAGAACTCAGTCCTCACCCCACGGCAGCTCCCCCTTTATCCTGAAGTGGTGGGTGTGGCCCAATGTCAGCCAAATCATTGGATATCATTTGTGGGTGTGGCCATTGTTGGCCAATTCTCTTCTTTGGCTGTCAGCTGTGGGTGTGTCCTGATGTCGGCTGAGTCTTTTCATTGGAAGTCATCTGTGGGTGTGGCCCAATGCTGGCCGATTCTGTTCATCTGCTGTCATCTGTGGGTTTGGCCTGATGTCTGCCGGACCTCTTCATTGGCTGCCATCTGTGGGTGTGTCCTGATGGCAGCCGAGTCTCTTCATTGGCTGCCATCTGTGGGTGTGTCCCCATGTCAGCCGAGTCTCTTCATTGGCTGCCATCTGTGACTGGCCCAATGTCAGCCGAGTCTCTTCCCTGGACGTCATCTGTAGTTGTGTGTCCTGATGTCGGCCAGGACTCCTCATTAGTTGTCATATGTGTTTTTAATCTTCCCTCCCAGATTTTGGCATGGCAGTGAATTAACAGCATTTAGTGCTGGCAGCAAGCCCCCAGGGTGGTTAAATGTGAATCCTCAGGTGGCATGGTGCTTAAGTGAGTGAAACTGTTGTCTCACACCTCCTGGGTTAGGGATTTGCACTCCACCCCAGATTTGTGTGTTTGGAGTCTGGACGTTTCCTCCTGTGGTTTAACAGTACATATCAGTAAGTACATGTGTGTGTGAGATACAATGAGCTACATCAGATCCAGGTGTTCTGTGCTATGTTATGAGATATGCTCCAGGCTCCCCCCCCACCCCAGAGCCTGGACTGAAGCCGTTGGAAGACGGATGGATAAAATTAATCCAGAAGAGGATTGAGCCATTTATGGACGCATTACTGGGTTTTCCAGCATTAGCAGAGTTGCCAGCAAGGGGAGAGTGGAGACGAGCTCCAAAACAGAGCCGGTTTGAACCTAAAAGTGACTGACAGGGCTCTGCGTGATGGCTGAAGAGGAGAAGGAAAGCGGAATGGATCTGACGGATCGAGACCGACGGCACGCGGATCACGGCAGAGCCAGGGGAGTCTGTCAGGCCAGCGGGAGAGGGGGGGCAGCAGCTGAGGCCTGTCCCACTCCCCCCCCCGGCTCACTGGAAGGGGCCTCTAGAGTTACGGCTCCTACTCATCCTGACATTTCTGTTGAACCTGAACAAATACGCACACGCACACATTTGTTCTGGAGACGACATGCCGCTGTCCTGACAGGCAGCTGAAATAACTCATTTTTGTCTTGTCATATGAAATGCCAGCCATTGTACTGAAGTGAATATTAAATATGATTAAAACAACACATTGCTGTTTTTTAAGCTATGACTTTATTTGCCATGGGCTGGAGTCCGATGCAGGGTCTGTCCAGCTCTGCGTGCCCTGAGGTTCAGAGACATGATAGGCAGTTATGAAAGATGAAAGATGGATGGATGTAATTTTGTGTATTTTTTTCCCCACACACCAAGGCTATAGGCCAGCAGGCCAGAGAGACAGGCATATGCATCTCCATTTTCACTGAAACGTCTAAGTACTGCCACATAGATCCTTATACACAGACACATGGAGGTCTGGCGAACCCATACACTTCTGTGGGCTGCCAGCCCGTGTCCACGAATGCGACTGCGATTCAAATATCAGCTACTAAAGCAAGCTGTCTTGCTGTGAAAGTGATGAATCCCAAATCGTCTGGGTTGCTGAGATACAATGTCGAATCCGTACATTAACCGCTGAAGCGTGGTGAGGGCGTCTTTTTTAAGCCTGACAGGTTCCGTGGACTTAGACGACGTACCCCTTACTCATATGTTCGCCGGCCCTATCTGACATTTCCTGTGGACTTTGTGGGTCCTGCTGTTTTTTATTTTACATCCTTCTGGACTGGGCTTTAGTTTTTTTTTTTTATTCCCTGCACTATATAATACAGATGCATGGATATTATCTTGCTGTGTGATATAGTACACCGAGCTGCCGTAATGATGTAATATAACAGAAATGGTTATATGTCCGTTATGTTTTTGTAAGGTAAGTAAGGTATCGTCCCGAAGGAAACTTGAATAGATTCAAAAATCATACAACTGCATGTTTAAATTCACATTGATAGTAGTTTTAGATAAAGAGAAATATAGTCAAATCAGAATATAAGGTAGTAAAAAGGCTATTTAAAATAAAGAAGATTGCACAGATAAACAGAGGGAGTACCATGACTTGTTCCTTGATTTCACTGACAATATCTGGTTTTGGGGGGAACCAAATATCCTGTATGTCAGGAAATAATGATTCTCCTAATATTTAGGCGAATATACATGTGAGATGTCTGAAAATCACTCAGGTACATTATAACATGTGAATACAGTACACTGTCACGCATAACATAGTCTTATAAGCAATACTATGCCGTTTTCATCAAGAAATATTTCTATCCAGCGAACTAAATACTTTCATTTATTATCTGTATAAACTAAAAACATCAAAAAGGCATGTGTTGTTTTCAAATATATGGCTTGTTTACCTCAAGAGCTTTGTAAAACGACATAAAAATAACAGTGAAACCGTACACAAATCAGCGCACAACAGGGGAGACAGGGAAACTGAACTGCCTGGAACACTGGCATGGGTCTCAGTCCAGTTTGCCGTGCTTCTCCCCAGTCTGCCTAGCATCCGATGCAGAGGAGAGGCTGCTCAGCCACCTGTTGGGTCCGCAACACTACAACAAGCTCCTCCGACCCGCAGCGAACAGGAGCCAGCTGGTCACCATCGCCATCCAGGTCTCCTTGTCCCAGCTCATCAGTGTGGTCAGTTTTTCATCTTCATCACGGGATTCTTGTTCTTGCGTAATGGAAATCCCTGCCTTTCCATAAATAAAAGCCCCCGTTGCCTTGTTAAAGAGACACATTATTTTGTTGTTCGGTTACTTTTAACACCTTGCCGGATCCAATCAGCCGCAATCAGCTCACTCTGATGTGCAGGTGACATGTTCCTTACAGCCACACCAACTTCCTCTAAGACTAAGAATTTATCAGATTTGGTTAATCGTCTTTTAAGTTTCCTGCTCTTTCCTGTCAGTAACTGGAAACACTCCTTAAATACAGGTCTGTTTCTTTAAATATACAAATCAGTGCTGGACCGTTAACCTCCAGGCCCAGAGTAGACGTTTGGTCATCGTCTAATAGCCCTGAAAGAACAAATTAGAGCTTTAGTTGGATGTGCGCGTGGTGTGTTTGGTCAGGGCTGAATCTGTCCTGCCTGTATGTCTCTTCATCTTTAGAGACAATCAGAGCAAGTGCCGTGTTTAGTTGCTGTGTTTAGTTGAGTCTTGATTTAGTATAATTGGCACCTAAACAACCAGCAAAGCAGTGATGGTAGCCTGGTGTGAACGGGTGACATGTTATAAATTAATGTCATAATACATGTCATAAATTAATCATGCATCTCTGTTAGATTTGGGTTTGATTTGCATTTTCGAATGTAGAACTGGTATGGAAATGGAATGCAAATCAAACTACATTTATGATGTTAATCAGAAGCATATTGTGTGTGTCATAATCTGTCAAGCATGCGTGTGATGATTGCGATCAGCAGGGGGCACTTGACGCTGTCTGCCTTGTCTGTTGCAGAATGAGAGGGAGCAGATCATGACCACGAACGTGTGGCTGAACCAGGCCAGTGCTGGATTTGGGATCCTCCCACCCTCATTCTCTTTGTACCCAGCCATGAATAGCATGATAACATGAGGGTTAACATGATAACATAACAGCTAACATGATAGCATATGGGCTAACATGATAGCATAAGGGCTAACGTGATATGTAAGCGCTAGCATGATAGCATATGGGCTAACATGATAAAATTCGGGCTAACATGATAGCATATAGGCTAATGATAAAATTCCAGTTAACATGATAGCATAAGGACTAACATGATATGTAAGGGATAGCATATGGGCTAACATGATAACATAAGGGCTAGTCTTTCCACACAGCCACTGCTGTACTGAGCCATTACTCTAACACTTGTGGCCTTCCTGTTAGCTTTAATGAGTCTGCTCATTCTCCTCTAACCTCTCTTTAATAAGGTATTGCTGGCCACATGACTCAGCTTACAGAGGAGGCCGCTGCTTGCGTTAACGAGATAATAAAGTGATTCCTGAGTTTGCGTTTGTGATGACTGTGTGGCCCTGGTTTGCTGTCCTTTACCCCCTTAGGAATGGAATGACTACCGTCTGACGTGGGACCCCCAAGAATATGAGGGCATCAAGAAGCTCCGTGTCTCCTCTCATGACATATGGCTACCCGACATCGTGCTCTACAACAAGTAAGATGGCCGCAGAGACAGTCCTCTTGGCTGGGCCCTGGGGGGGAATAATTAGCAGGAAGCCGAAAAGGCTTTATTAAGGCATGAATTAAGTACAGGTAGTTCTCGACTTTACAAGCTAATTCGTTCCAAATTATCGTCCATTTGTCGAAAACTTGTAAAGCTGGACGCATTTTCGCATTGAAATTTTATTAAAAAAAAATATGACTTTGGTCCCAGTCATAGATTGGTTCCATCGTAGATTTTTGCCAAATAAAGTCAGCACAAATGCATTAATAGAATTAACATTTAATAAAAAATATATGGACATTTAAACAAAGAAAATCCTTGGAGAAAAACTAAAACAAGGGACACTTTATTGCTAAAAGTGTAATATTCACAGTCAGTTTTGGTCCCATTGGTTTTCAGCAGATGGGGAGTTTCTTCTGTCCCATAGTGAGCTGGTAGTGAGCTAAGCGTCCTTAACGGCTCACAATCAGTGTGTAAGATGAACATGGTGTATAAATGGGATGAGGTTGGGTCGTGAAACGAAGTGGTACAAACTGGACACTGTTGTAAAACATGCCGTAAAGTGCCATGCTGCACATGTGCAGACATACACGGTACAAATCGGGCGTGCGCAGTCAGATATTTCACAAAGCTGAGGTATTTGCAGACCTTATTTACCACGGGTTATTTGTACATTTTCAGAAATTTATTTTTGCTGCAGACAGTTCTCATAAAGATATAAACTCGTAAATCAGGAGCTCAGAAACTGAGATCTACCTGCATTGAGGCATTACATACTGTTCCAGTATGAGAGCCTGCAGTAATTTAGTAATTTACAAGGTAAAAGAGTGCTGAATGCAGGCACTGGGTGATTTGAATTTAACGGAGACCAAGGAGACTTAGTCAAATAAGACAGCGATTGTGTTTGTGCAAGAAGTCAAGAAATCTATACCATGCAATGCATCAATAGTCTTATGAAAATTATTAGATATGAACGATTGCTAAGCTACCGGCCAGTGTGGACGGAGCGGACTCCTGGTTACCCAGCAATGAATGTCCGTGTCGAATAAATGTAGACTGGAAGAAATGTTCCAACAAAAAGGCCCATCTCGCCCACATGATGGCAAAAGATGAACCGATACGAGCCCATTATGGCCAGCCTCTTGCGGACGGAAAATGAGTAGCACATAGAGAAGACAATGTGTGCTCAACCTCCAAAGAATATTAACCTGATAATGCTGTTTTGAAGGTAGACTGTCCATTGTGTTTTTTAAAATGAATAACTCCTTTATCGTAACACATTATTATAATGAGCACCTTTGCGTCCAGTAGTTTCTGGCCTTGATTTGGGTCATGAATTAATTCTCTTTTTTTCCTCACCCCCATGACCTGAATATCCTTGACAGCGATCCCTAGAGCCTTTACTCCTCATGAAACTCCGCTCGGTTATTTTTAGACCCTCCCTCATGCCTGCCGAAACACCCCCTTTATGTTGGCTGTGTATGGTTTCCGTCATCCTGACCTCTTTCCCGCTCGGTGCCTGTGAATTCTGCAGAGGGATTCCCAGCAAGCTTTATCACATGTTTGCCGTCAAAACCGCAGTGTCTCAAGTATGCATGCAGAATTAGTGTTTAGTTCTGGGCACAGATATAAGAGCAAATGAAAAATGTAGGATGCAAGTTCTTAAATGTAGAAAAGCAGATTTAATGGATTAAGTAGAATATTTCAGCTACATCTTAAAAATTCAACGGGTGGGGGGTGCCTATGCCATTCTAAGATTTTTGTTAAGGTAGGGATGTAACGTAAGAGGGGCTTTAGTCCACACAGTGGGGGCAGCCTCATCGTTAGCCAATGATATGTTTTGAATTGGTGAGTGACAGGGCCGGGGACACTCCGTGGGCCAATCAGATTTCAGATGGCACCAGTCCCTCTCTGACCCCGCCCCAGGAGGGTGCCTTTGGGGGACATTCTTATCTGTCTCATGTCACAACAAACTTAAGGCTGACATATGGTAATTCATCCCCTTGTTATTACCATGAAAAAAATGTTACAGCGACAGGGCGGTAATTGCAGGCCTTTGAATGTAATTATTTTGCATCAATAGTGATCATTTGGTCATTTGTTATTACATAATCCAATATGATGGGTAAATCCAATCAGAAAGACATCCAGGCATATATTATAAATTGTACCAAAGCTGATTTAATATGCTACATACACTGTTTTACAAATATACAGAATGTTTACTTTGCTCTGATATTTTATACAGAGACTGTACTGGATGTGTGATATCAATGCAGTATAAAGTTTCTTCTGTATTCAGGCTCTGGCTCCTGAACTGAATGGCTTTATAAAGCTACATTTTGCTATAATGCTTCCTGCATAGATGGTATGTTAGATTCGGTACGTGAAAATGAGGTTAAGCTTCACCTGCAGGACACGACGTTAAAAGGGGTAGAAGCCAGGTCACGTGGTCATGTGGACGAATCATTTATTCTGTTGAGTATTGTTCGGGATGTGAGGAAGTCTGCTTACTTGGCAAAATGATGACTGTTCTTTGTGAAGAGCCGCTCTCTGCTCCTCGCGGATGATAAGTGAACAGATGTTGGGATGGGAATTTAATCAGCTGTGCTCTTCAGGTTGTATCCTTGGGATGGGAAATTAAGCAGCTGTGCTCTGCAGGTTATATCCTTGGGATGGGAATTTTAGCAGCTGTGCTCTGCAGGTTGTATCCTTGGGATGGAAGTTTAAGCAGCTATGCACTGCAAGTTGTATCCTTGGGATGGGAATTTAAGCAGCTATGCACTGCAAGTTGTATCCTTGGGATGGGAATTTAAGCAGCTGTGCTCTGCAGGTTGCATCCTTGGGAGCACATTTTTTATGCTATCTTTGATGTGCCAGCAAATAGTTTGGAATAGCAGAATCCATCCATCCATCCATCCATCCATCAATAACTAGAATAATACACCCTTTGGTAATATTCCAATGTAATTATAATTGTAAAAATTATAATTATAATTATTACTATTATAACAACACACCTTTCAGCACTATTTATCCTAATATATCTGGAAGGAAACAGATGGCAGAATAACAAGCTGAGCTCTGTTTTTCTTTGCCTACCCCTGCTAGTGCAGACGGGACATATGAAGTGTCTTTTTACTGCAATGCTGTGCTGTCCAACACGGGCGATATCGTCTGGCTGCCCCCGGCGATCTACAAAAGTGCCTGCAAAATCGAAGTGAAGAACTTTCCGTTTGACCAGCAGAACTGCACACTTAAGTTCCGCTCTTGGACCTACGACCGCACGGAGATTGATATGGTCCTCACGAGCGACTTCGCCAGCCAGGACGACTTCACACCCAGCGGCGAGTGGGACATCGTGTCTCTGCCGGGCAGGAAGAACGAAGACCCAGATGATGCAACTTACCTTGACGTCACTTACGATTTCATCATCAAAAGGAAGCCTCTCTTCTATACTATTAACCTCATCATACCTTGTATCCTCATCACCTCACTGGCTATCCTGGTCTTCTATCTACCCTCCGACTGCGGTGAGAAGATGACCTTGTGTATCTCCGTCCTCCTGGCCCTCACTGTCTTCCTCCTCCTGATCTCCAAAATTGTCCCACCGACCTCATTGGCTGTGCCACTGATTGGAAAGTACTTGATGTTTACAATGGTCCTGGTGACCTTCTCCATCGTCACCAGCGTGTGTGTGCTTAACGTGCACCACCGCTCCCCAAATACCCACCGAATGCCGGACTGGGTCAAAAAGCTCTTCCTCCAAATGCTACCCACCTTCCTCTTCATGCACAGACCCAGAAGCTCCAAAAGATGGGGCAGGCTTCACCAGAAGCAGCGGCAGATGTCCAACAGCGACCTCCAGCTTGTCCAGACCAACGTAGACTCCTCCTTCGGGAATGAGGAGTCAGCCAGGAAGTATGGGTGGAAGATCAGTGACTATCCTGAGAATTTGGAGTTCAGGAGGAGGTCGACCTTTAGCTGTGACGATATGGAGACGGCGGTGGATGGCGTTCGCTTCATTGCGGAGCACCTGAGGAATGAGGATGATGACGAGAGTGTAAGTAGACCGAGGAGCGGAAGCTCTGCTCTGTCAGCCTGCCTGTTTATTTAGTGTAAACCAATGTTTCCCAATCCAGTCCTTGGGGGCCCACAGCAGTCCATGTTTTTGCTCCCTCCCAGCTCCTGGCAAGAAGCAAAAATGTGGACTGTCTGGTAGGGAGCTCGAAGGGAGCAAAAACATGGGCCGACTGTGGGTCCCTGAGGGCCGGGTCGAAAAAACACTGCTCTAAATGGAGAAAATTGTAATAGTAATCATCATTAAATCTTAATTTAGGAATTTGGAAAGCATAGATGGACATAGCATGGTATGTAGCAAAGAAAACTGACCACTGTGAAGGATACCAGAGATGGTCTGCTTCTTCAGGTAATCGAAGACTGGAAGTACGTGGCCATGGTGATCGACCGACTCTTCCTCTGGATATTCATCCTGGTCTGCGTGCTGGGAACACTGGCGATGTTCACACAGCCCTTGTTTCAAAGTTACAACAGGCCAACTACAGATGAGGGGTAACCAGTCGAAAACACCTTCAGCAACTGCTCGTAATCTAATATCAGGTGCAGTGTATGGCTATGATAAGGTCAAAAAATTCATTTTTATAAACAGTATGTTATTGGTTCTTGGTGGGTTATTGCATTATTGTTTGACATTTTAAGATACAAACAGCGACTTACTGCTGAGTGTTTTATAATAATAAAAACAACCAACAAAACATTTCATGACTGAAGTCTATTCTTGATGTGTTTACTGACAAAACAGGTCTACGAACAAAAAAAATAAATAATCAGTTTATTTATCTTTTCAGGTGTGCTGATGTCTAGACAAACCAAGCTGGGTGTGATGGCATGAGCTGCTGTCTGCAGGCCGCAAGCCAGGGAGCACATGCAGCAGGTTGGACAGCATGCACCAACACGGCTGTCAACAGCCTCTAGCTGAGATCACATGACCAAAGTGGGACTATCCTACTGAGATCACATGACCAATGTGGGGCACTGAGCCTGTGCAATTCTTAGAGGCTCAATACACTCAATATGCATGTGATGCATGAGTATTGTTTTAAGGTGAAATAAATCTGTTACTGTTTTGTTAAACTTATACACAGTGATGTGTCTCTCATTTAACATCAAGTGACTGGTATTATGACTATTTTCCTGGAAAAATACCTTCTTTATCATTGGTTTTATTTTTTAATTCAATATGTGATGATAGAGGGATTTATTTAAAAAATCAGTAAATATTAATGAGATATAAAAAATAAATGATGCAACATGAAACATTAAGAGAATTGAAGGGTTGACATCAAACATTGAACTTGTGATTTTCTCCTCCTGTTAAATGTGATATTTATATAAATGTGAATATTTATATTTAGTGATAATAAATGTGGTTGTCTTGGACGCCCCTCACTTTATTTGAAAAATAATACGCAAAGGATTAATAAATAAAAGATATTTGAAAATTATGTTGAATATTATTAAGGTTTGAAATGAATAAATAATCATGATCTCTTACAAGACACTCAGCATCAAACGTTTTACTAAACTTGCACAATGTGGGGTGGATTTAATAAGTAAGCATGAATTTATCCAGATGGCCATCATTTAAGATTTTAGCTAATACCATTTTAATTTGTAGTCTGCTGCAGTTCATTATTACTCTCTACAAGTATACTGAGCCAGGTTGGGGCCTGATTGTCACAGAAGTTTCCGGCGAATACTAATGGATTTCATCAAGAATGTACCGCTCTGACTGTGGGTTGGACTGTGTTTACTTTTAGATTAAAGGTGTGTTGCATCAGTGTGTGTGGTTGACATTCCTGAATCCCCCCCCATGCACACACACTCTAACTGGGACACCGGAGTACGTCAGGGATGAAGGTGGAGGGTAGATTCCGTGAATCATTGACAGCAAGAGGAAAGAGTATGTGGGTGTTTCTGAAAATAGTTTATTGCCTTTTTTTTCGCGTATTTGTCCGAGAAAGGATTTTTAATCTTCATTTGACAACAGAGGAAACTCTTATCAATAGCTGCATGCGAAACGTTTTAACCAGAATTCTCAAAAATCACGTTAGGATGTTTTATTTCAATGGGATCAAAGCTTCTGCTCTCACAGTTTCAGATACTTTGTAGCAGTTTTGCCTTTGATTCAGCCCTGGCAGGAATGCCGTCTCAGATTCCAGCTACCCCACCATTTGGGATAATTGTATTCAAACATCCATATAATAAATTGTTTTTCAAATGGGGGGGGGGGGCTTGAGAGAGTCTAATACACTGTAGTTACTACTTAAATACATAGAAGTACGTACCATTATATGGCATTTTTGGATACATTATACTGGTCATAAATTCTGCTCCTAACATTTCTTGAAGACAGATCTTCTAAATGAATCCATTTAAATGTAAATGATGGCCAGCTTTTCACTATGGAACTCATAATATTTGAATATGTATAAGAAAAACATATCTTGATAACTGTAACTGCTTTTGGGACAAATAATTAACCTAATCCCCACATGTGGGTCCTCTGAAACATATGGTAGCGAGGTCTGCGTCGCCATGACGATTTGTAATTGCTTGGCTGTAATCAGCTGCGTGTCGCTAATCTACGTATCTGTGCGTCGGCCAAAACGATAAGGTTGTGTGTCCAGATGCGGCGGACGTCAGTTCAGTCTGTTTCTGTAGGGTATCGGCCGGGCCTCTGCGCCGCACGTGTTCTGTGTTAAAGGTGATTTTCTCCCGTCGGGTTTTGGGGAGACTCGTGCGGACAGTACGCTCAGCTAAAGTACCAGGCATCCACCCACTTTCCATATCCAATCCTGGGAAATATGGAGACTGAAGCCTGTTCGAGGCTCCACAGGGATGGAGAGGTGCTGAAAACTCAGGAGTTCTTTTGTCAATGCCTCCATGCACAAGTACACAGTTTCCCCCAGGCCCCCTGTGGTGCTGCACATAAACGCAATTACAATAAATAAATGTAACGCATCCGGTCACTGAACATACCTGAACACGTCATGTGTGTGAACTTGAAGATCAGGAGCTTCTGCATCCTTTGTTATCTGTGGAGGTAGCGAATGAGATGATCTAACAGCGAAAGCTTCTGGGGTTCCCAGCTGCGTGAAATGGCGCCCTGATGGAATTAGTGTTTCCCAATGATGGGAAGCTGAGATGGCAGGAGAAAGTCTCTCCTGGATGAGAAATAAATAAATAAATATATATATATATATATAAAATGCAGACCATGAGAGATGTCCCTGTGAGGCAAATAGCGCTTTATAGATGTACGTGCTGTCAAGGAGCTGACTAGGCTTAAACATAACCAAGAGTTTCCAATGAATGCCTAGTTGACGTTAAGCACTGTAGGAGCAGAGCAAGAGCCTAATGAGATAACTGTTCAAATTGGCAGACAAAGTAGCATCAGGGAAGGTAAAGGGGAGCCAGGTGAGTGGAGGTATTCTCAGAACAGGGGGGTCTGGAGGCTTTTCTTGAATGTGGAGTGGGAATACAATGACAGGATGTAGCTTGGCAGTTCATGCCACCATCGGGGGAGGGGGGGGGCACATGAGAAATGCCTGGAATTAGTCTCATATGGTGACGGCATCTCCAAGTGGTGTTGGTTTGCTGACTGAAGAGGCCGAGATGGGATGTATGTCAATTAATGGTTCGGAAAGCCATTACCAGGGTCTTCATCTTCACACGGGCAGCTGTAGGGAGCCAACGAAGAGAGACAGGGAGGGGTGTGACACGAAAGAATTCAGGCGGATTGAACTCCAAACGTGCTGCCACATTCTGAGTCATTTGCAGCGGTTTCACAGCACAAGCTGGTAAACTGCATGGGGAAACACTGCAGTTGTCATGAGATAAAACCAGAATGATGGTTCCACCGAGACTTGAACTCAGATCGCTGGATTCAAAGTCCAGAGTGCATGGAACCTGTAGATGAGTTACACTGCACGCCAGAACCAGTAAAAGCCCAGCCTCAGCATCTTTGCCACACACTGTCAGAACTACTGCAGTGAAGGTCAGCTCCCACTATAAGCTACCAGACTGCATGCAGTTAAGACCGGGTAGTCTGAAGCTAAGCAGGTTTGGCCCTGGCCAGTACGTGGATAAGAGACCAAGTAGGAAAGCTGTCTTACTGCTGGTAGAGGTGTTGTTGCGGCCAGCAGGGGGAGCCCATCCTGTGGTCAGTGAGAATCCCAATGTCCCAGTGCAGTGATGGGGATGCTGTGCTGTAAAAATTGTGCTGGATGAGACATGAAACTGAGGTTCTGACTTTGACGTCATAATCGGTTACTGGGATAAAGTAGGGGTGGTAGCCTGATGTCCTGGTTAAATTGCCCACTGTGGCCCTTTCAGATCTGGCCTCCCAATCATCCCCTATATCTAACTGGTGAATCCTCTCCTGCCCCTTAGCTACTATGCGGTGAGTGTACTGGTGCAGAATGGCTGCTGTCATATCATCCAGGTGGGGGCTACACAGTGGTTGAAGTGACTCCTCATTGGCTCTGTAAAGCACTTTGGGTGTCTTGGGAAAAAAAGCACAATATCAACATAATATTCATTCAGGTAAGCAAACTTTCATGTTTCTCACATTTTAATGCAATTAAATGAATTAATGGGATTCTAGTCGAGGGAGTCACTGTTCTTGAGACATGTGACTTTGCTCAACCAAGAGAGTCAGCCTGATAGAAGGAACAGGAGTAAGACAGAACTTTACATGTGACTTCCTGAAGCATTCCGGTTGGTGTGTGCAGACTTTAGGCAAATCGATGGACTTAACAAACACAAAGTCAGAACAGAACAGAGATTTTTCTGTTTCTAAGATTCCACAGAACAGTTATGCTGGATTGACAAACCGAGAGCCGGGGTGCAGAGATGGAGAAGGAGAGAGTGATGACGATGTATGTTCGTAACGCAGGCGCAAGAGAGAAAGCAGATGGAAGGATGGTCTTTCTATTAAAAGGCCGAGTGTTGCCCATTGACAAGAGGTTTTCGGCCGCCTGAGAGAACTTTGGCCCACAGGGATCGTTGGCACCATGCTCCAGCAAACTGAGTTAACCAGCTAACTGGTGGAAGTTGTCCGCCACACCATGCAATGTAGAAGCAAAGTTTTTAAGCAAGACGATACCCTTGCAGGAGAAGAGTAAAGGTAACATCCAAGGGCAATAAGCCTTAAAAGCAGGGTGAAGGTTCCACTGAGACTCAAACTCAGAGTCCAGAGTGCTAACCATTAAACCATGGAAACTAAACACACATCAGCATGTGCACTGTTACAACTTACAACCTTTATCTGTTCAGTCCAACGCTCTCCCAACTTAGCAATTCAGGTACAGGCATGGACACCTGTACAGTATATGTATGTCTATATATCTACGCAAACTGTAACATCTAACTTAAATACAACATCTCATCTGGACCATATGGCTGTAGACTCCAAGCACACATCCCATGAAGAGATGCTGAGAGAGCTGCTCTCTGATAGGCTGGTGCATGCTTGTCCACACCAACATCCACGCTAAAGTGTTACCTCCTTAACGTTCATCTGTAAGCCGTCTAATAAGCGAAATATCAACAATTGATGGAATGCTTGTCTATGTTCCCTTGTAAATGAAGCACATCATTTGGTATGACTGTGAAGAGAGTTACACCAACAGCACGAAACCTACATGTGTCTGTCAACAAGCACGGTGTCATGGCAGGTTGGGAGGCTGACAGACATCACATGGACAGTTTAACTAGCATACAAAAAAAAAACAGAAAAAAGAAAGACAATTCCTGTGAAATGGGCAAGATACTACAGATATCTAAGTTTTAAGTACTCAATCAGCTTTCCTGAGGTGCTATACTGCAAAAAACAGAACATGAATAAACAGGAGGAACCTTCCGATTTATCTGGCCAATAACTAATCTAAAGATGGATGAGAGGGAAGTTAACTGAGAATTGAGTCAGCATATCGTAGTGTTTGGGAGAGAAAAAGCAGACAGAAGATTGATCTTTGGGTTTGAAAAGCTCTGTGCTTCTAGCTGTACCAAGAGTAATCAGTGAGGATGGGCGATTTTTGGGGAAAGGGTGCCACAACTGCATAATTCCGCCTACAGTTATTCTAGTTTTGTCTTTTTCATCCTGAGGGAATAGAGGACCATATATGGAATATGTGCTTATTATTCATCTTCTGTACTGTGAATCAGGTTGTATCTGTAGTGGAAATGATCAGTAATCTGATTTGTCAGCCGCATTACCGATCCGTCTACTTCTTTAAGCAGAAGTTGTGACACTCTCTTCTGATTGGTTTAGGACCCAGTCACCAATTGCGGCCCAGCACTGCATTAGCGATTGGATGGGTAGCTTTTTTTTTGCCACGACCAGACTAAATAGTAACTTGCCATAAAAATTCTAATCACTGTCCCCCCCTTAACATTATTGCTGAATACGAACCTGTCACCCACCCATCCTCCAAAACAGGATCACGATGCGGCTAAAAAAAAAAAACACATTTATTCAAAACATTATTTGAAATAAAACCAGTTATTACGGCTGACCTCACTGAAGTCTGATGCCATGTCTAATGTGAAGATGCAGTCTGCTTGTGGAGTATAAGCGTCATTTAAAAAAAAAAAACTCAAAAAGGAATCTTCCGTTTTCTTTGCAAATATCAGTCCTGCCTCGCATACATATGCAAATACCCACATGCATGTGCGTTTGACAGTTGGGTGTTTGCACGAAAAGAGGTTTCCCTGAAGTTTACTAACAAGCTGCTATTGCTATTTAAAATCGTCTTCCGCCTGCAGCAGTAATTGCAGGGGACGTCCCACTCAAACATATCAAAAACCTGAAAAAACCTTTTTCAACCAGAGGCTGACTTTTTTTGCGGATAACCCGCAATCTGAGTCTGGTTCAACCAATAATCAAGATATTTGCAGCATCATCCCAGCTCTGGGTCTCTTAAAATAGCTGTCCGATCCTTTCCTATTCCCTAGTCCGCATTTGGTAATATTCTGAGTACTGAATGCACCAATACGAAGCACACATACAGCCACAATTAAGGTATTTTTCTGCAAGCAAACACTAAATATAACCGTCCACGTATTGACAAAAAAACTATTTAGCTTTTTTCTTATTTAAAAGATCTCCTGTGCGGAGGCCAGCCTGGCGTGGCCTGTGACCCACAGGAACCGGGCGAATCGCAGGGGGGCGTGTAACACAGATTACTGCCTGAATACACTGCCTTCTGTTCGTATTCCTGACTGTCCAGTCTGTATACTGCAGCAGATTCATAAAGCAGACAGTTTTGGGGACTGACTACTGGATGTCAGCCAATTAAGGGAATACGAAAACCGTATGAGAAAATAGAGAACTGACAGAGATTAAGTGGAAAAATATAGCATCTCTGTCATGCCCCCCTGCGCTTTGATTACTTATTAAAGGTTAACTTAAGGTCAGGCTTCAACAAAGCAGTGCCTTACAATTAAAGCTGGCTTAAGAGATTAAATGGAATTCATTGCATTACTGGTGGTATGAATTAAAGGTTAAGGTTTGGTTTAGGGGATTGAAGCTTGTCAACCAATCTTGTTTTTTCGACAATTAGGAAAGGCTCTTAGGCTTGTTCTGTCTGGATGGTCTTCTGTTAATTAATATTCCAGACTATCCACCTGTGAAAGACTGGCATCCCATCCAGGGTGTACTTCAGCTCTGTGCCTGGTGCATTGAGGGATAGGCACCAGACCTTCACAACTCTGAATAGGATAAGCGGTTTGAGGATGGATGTATTTGTCCATTTTTTTTGGAGAAAATAGACCAATGGAGGCATTTGTAGATGAGGAGAAACAATCTAAATGACTTCAAACAACACCTTATTGGCGCACAACCACGTGATCAGTGAATACCGAAATGGCTCTCTTTCCAAAGTTGCTGAATGCAGCCTTCAAAAAACGGAAAGAAGGAATGCTCCTTGCAGCCAAACCAATTATCTACAGTTAAAAGGGGTTCATTCGTTTTGCACATCCAATTATGCATTTCTGAACTTCCTGTGTTGGACCAAAGATATCCAGGGCATGCTAGCAATAACCCTCATTTCTATACCCTGCAGGTCTTCCATCCTAAAAAGACGCTCCATGAAGTTAATTCAGCCTTTCTGTGCTTCTCACTCCGAACACAGCACAGCTGTTGAATTTCCTAACTTAGGGTCACTCATTCTATTGTTGTTTAACAGCAACTGCAAAGGTAACAATTGTGTGAAAATATAATGAAAAAAAATATATACAGTACATGGGAATATTATGGGGTTCTTTTTATATTCCATTACATATCCGGGATTGCAGAGGATAACTTTTAAACTACGATTCCTAAAAATTTTCAAACACAATCGAAATGGTCTGGGTTAAGGACCAAAAATAATGCACTTTCTTGGGACCCGAAAATATTGGTATCGCCCCTCCTTGGGGTGCCAGAACACCTGCCCCAGAACAATTGAAAGTACCTTTCCTTTGAAATTCTGAATGCCCTTTTTGACAACAAACCGGTTGGTCAATTTGGGACCCGGGCGCCCCCCCCCCCCCCCCCCCCCCCCACCCCCCCCCCCCCCCCCCCCACGTGAGGGCCGGGAGGCACAAAAAAGCAAGAAAAGAA
>JABFEA020000054.1:6895567-6912586 GCA_019775915.2 Cyphomyrus plagiostoma
CAGCCCTGTTACTGCCCTGCAGAACGCCTCCTGGCAGGATGCCCTCACCTCCGTTACTGCCCTGCAGAACGCCTCGCGGCAGGGGGCCCTCAGCCCTGTTACTGCCCTGCAGAATGCCTCGCGGCAGGAGTCCTCACTCACGTTACTGCCCTGCAGAACGCCTCGCGGCAGGGGGCCTTCAGCCCTGTTACTGCCCTGCAGAATGCCTCGCGGCAGGAGTCCTCACTCACGTTACTACCCTGCAGAATCCCTCACGGCAGGGGGCCCTCAGCCACGTTACTGCCGTGCAGAATGCCTCGTAGCAGGGGGCCCTCAGCCCCGTTACTGCCCTGCAGAACGCCTCGCAGCAGGGGGCCCTCAGTCCCGTTACTGCCCTGCAGAACGCCTCGCGGCAGAGGGTCCTCAGCCCTGTTACTGCCCTGCAGAACACTTTGCAACAGGGGGTCCTCAGCCCCGTTACTGCCCTTTAGAACGCCTCCCCGCAGGGGACCCTCAGCCCCGTTACTGCCCTGCAGAACGACTTGCGGCAGAGGGCCCTCAGCCCTGTTACTGCCCTGCAGAACACTTTGCAACAGGGGGTCCTCAGCCCCGTTACTGCCCTTTAGAACGCCTCCCCGCAGGGGACCCTCAGCCCTGTTACTGCCCTGCAGAATGCCTCGCAGTAGGGTGCCCTCAACCCCATTACTGCCATGCGGAATGCCTCGTAGCAGGGGGCCCTCAGCCCCATTACTGCCCTGCAGAACGCCTCGTAGCAGGGGGTCCTCAGCCACGAAACTGCCATGCAGAACGCCTCGCAGTAGGGGGTCCTCAACCCCGTTACTGCCCTACAAAACGCCTCGCGGCAGGGGGCCCTCAGGGTCTGCACCTGCCTCTGAATGCACTTGCATTTTTAATTTAATGCATTACACTAGATAGTAGCTCAAATGAATGCTCCCATCGCTAAAAGCTAATTATTATTCACGTGTGTGTCGTGGCAATAGTCTGAGAATTTCATACTAAAAACACTTTTGAATTGCGTAGGGAAGATGTGCACTTCCTTTCAGATTGCATTTAAATATAGATGTGCTGTGAAGCATTGGGGGTAGCGTTTAGTCAAGTGGGCTCCTGCGCCTGTAACCTGATGGTCGCTGGTTCAAATCCTGGGTTTGATAGGGCGGTTTCACTGTTCGGCCCTTCAGCAAGACATGTAACTACCAGCTGCTCTAAGAGTCGTCTGCTGCTGATTTCTTAAATAAAATGCATGTTAATTTTAACAAAAGTCTTGTAAATTAATTTAAATGTAAATGCCAGTAAAATAGCTGCTGCATAGTCAACAGTTAAAAATAGTATGTCTTATGTCGGTACCCTGAAATACATACATTTTTCTTCACAGTTGGTTTATTTAATATGCGACCTGCCGATAAGTTAGATAACAGTGTTGACAATAAAAGTACCAATGGCCTGTTACATCACATCACATGATCCAGAGCTGCAGAACTAAATACATTGCAAGCTGAACAGCTATTTTTAGCAGACACTTTTACCTGGAGCAACAAACATATTTGAAAACGCTGTGTCAGCCAGTCCCAGGAGTAATTGGGGTTAGGGACCTTGCTCAAGGGCCCAACAGCGAAATAACTCAGCTGGCCCTGGGATTTGAACCAGCAGCCCTGGGATTTGATCACAGTCATAGTGCTCTAACCCACTGAATCACACACCACCCAGCGCACTGATAATTATTAGCCAAGTGTTACTATTTAATAAACTCCCACAATGAGAGCAAAAGCATTTTATTAGAATAAACCTTTATTCCCCATTCCTTAAGTTGTTCAGTAAAGAGCCATAAATAAAACTAAATGAATAAGAGGTTCGCATTACTAATGAACATGAACTGTGTTTTGAGACCCAGCCCCGGCTGTCTTCCACTTCCCCTTTGCTGTCCAGTTTGATTGTGATTCGGCGGTGTGATGCTTGATGGTGCATAATGATGTTTGGTTTCCACACTGCAGGATGAAGTGAATCAGATTATGGAGACGAATCTCTGGCTAAGACACGTAAGTTGAAATAGATGCACTGGCAAGGTGTTGTTCTGTGTATCCCGTCTTGCATATATAGAGGTGAAGTTTAGGGTCGGAGCGCAGGTCTGGAAGCACCATCGGCACCCATGGAGAGTTTTCCCGGAGGTTAAGGGCCTCGCTCAAGGGCTACTCTGCTGAGTATGAGATTAAAACCTTTGGTGGCAGACACTCTGACCCTGATGTAGGCCCTCTGATGTAGGCCCTCTCCTTCTCTGCACGGAAACCCAGAGAGTCAGTGTTCATATTGCAATAGGTGACTGTCAATATGACGAAAGCCAAGCCAAATTGCTGTGACTCCTGACAGGATGGCATCGCTATCCCATCAGAGTGTAGAATAAACAGCATCACAGCAATGTTCTGTATGTACGCTGCTAAAGGGAGTTTGTTTACCTTCATTTTTGCATTTTTTAATGTGTATGGAGAGACTGGAATCAAATATTTGGAAAGCTGTGTCAACATCTGCTGGTGATAATCGCAGGTTTAATTTGTCCTGTTTTTGCTTTCACCTGTTTTTTTTTTCCCTTCTCGATTCTTGTACTGTGCCATTGCACTGATGCATTTAATGCTGTGCATTGGCGAGCTCCCTTAAAAAGGCTCTTTACTGGCAAGAAAGATCATCTGGTTGCCTTTCATTGCTGGTGAAGCCTGCCTTCCCTTTGTAGGATGATAACTATAAGCCAGTGTTATAGTATTGTGAACTATGGTGTAGTATAGAATTATATAGTGTTATGGTACGATTATGCATTTATAGTACAAAAACAGTCACAAAACTAGCTGGGGTTAAGGCAGCAGTATAGTATAGTATAGTATTGTACAAAAACTGTCAGAAAGCTAGCTGGGATTCAGCTGGCAGTATAGTGTAGTATAGTGTAGTCATATAGTATAGTATGACATGATATAGTACAAAAACTATGAAAAGGCTAGTAGGGGTTCAGACGGCATCCAGCCACTGATGAGACATCCAGCCGCTTCCATAAAGGCTAACGCTAACACCCACACTGTCTTTCCAGCGTCAGAGTCACCGTACTGTCTGCCATTTGAGCAGTAATGTCACCTCCATCTGTGCTTTCTGTCGTCGCAATCCATTAACGGAGCGGTTCATGGCACCCGGCAGGAGTTTAATCAAACGGAGCACAGCACCTATAAGAGCCCAGCTCACGCTATCACCAAGAGCAGGGCTAGAGCTCAGAAGGTGCCTTCAGTGATACGACACGTTAAATAGTCAGGAGAGCTGTTCAAATGAGAGGCGACGTTGAAGGTGCCTGTCTAACATTGCATGAAAGATTTCCAAAGGCTTATCCAGCTCACACGAAACACTTATTCAAACCAACTTAAAACGTTTATACTGCTAGAACTTTTATCGGAATAAGATGGTTCTGACCACCGGTTCCACAATGGAGCCCCTCCTGAAACTAAAGCTAACTTGCATCTACGCCCAACCCTTCCTGCTACGCTGCTGAATTAGGCTCCTCCCCTCCTCCTTATGAATGCTATTCTGTTCTTTAGGAGACCAGCACGCATTCAACAAATATGGAACCGGGTCTATGTTGGCCACTAGCTGGTGCGTCAGCATCAAATTAAATATTTACAATGTGTATCAGGGCAATTTCAGGGAATGGAAGCCCTGTGTGGTATAACGTGATGCTGAGACCTCTCGCTGCTCTTAAAGCGTAATGAGAGCACTGTGCTACTGCATCATTAGGCCCGAGTGAGGCATTGTTAACAAAGCGTGCTGGGGATTAGTGTACTGAGGGGAGATGACATGTCAATACTGTACATTTTGCATGTGCAAAGACTTTCTGTTAATAGGTTTAGCACAAAGCACTTTGAGCTAACAAAAAATAACAAAAGACTGTAGCTATTGACCACAATGAATTGCGTTAAATGACTCACAGCCGCTGAGTCACAGAATTGAGTCGACAACATTCCAGAAAATATGAGAAAAAAACACAACCCAATAATCAAAATACTCATATGAAAGCAATACATACTGGGATTTTCCAATGTATTTGCACACTGATAATCCGTTAGCATATACAGCCATGGAAAACAGTAAGAGACCACTCTATATTTTTAAACAAATCTGCATTTTTAAATCCTGGTTTAATCCTGGTTCTGCTGGCAGAGGCTACGCTGAGCAGCAGGTTGCTTCCAGGTTCAAAATTTCTAAGACAGCAGTACTTAAGAACAGAGTGAAACAGGAGACACTGGGAATGATCAGAAATCAGCCAGGTAAAGGGCAGAAGTGACTTTCTAATGCCAGAGATGGCCGTCAACTTATCCAACAGTGCCTCATGAATCGGAGCATGACATCAAGTAACCTTCAAAAGGATGGGAAACATTAAGTGCAGATGTGAAGTGCACTGCTAGGACAGTTCATACCAGGATCCTAGAAGCAGGACTGAAGACCATAAAGCAAGGAAGATGCCCTTCAGTAATGAGAAACAGAGAAGAGCCAGGCTGCAGTTTGCAGAAAAATGTATATTATTCACAAACACCCATAAACTGAGAAATTTTTTCTGCAGCTGTACTTAAGATTTTAATGGTGACTTTGCAGTCTACTGGTCTACGTTAACGGTTTTGAATCCCTTCATATGTAGCTTTTCTCCTGAACTTTCTCCCTTTTAGCTACATGCTAAAAAAAATATGCTTAATTTAGACCTTTTGACTCAGACCTTTAGCTTGTCCGAGCGCTCTTGTCTCAGAACTAAAAACTGACACATGAAGAACAAGAAGAGAAATTAAAGAAGCTCTGATCATGTAACTTTAAAAGTTTTCTTTCTTTTTTTTTCTTCCAGATTTGGAATGACTACAAATTGAGGTGGATCCCGGCAGAATTTGATGGTATTGAGTATATCCGTGTACCCTCAAACAAAATATGGAGGCCGGACATTGTGCTGTACAACAAGTAAGTTATCGTGGTTATTGTATTACACTGTCGGTTTTTTGCATCCAAAGTATTGCGGATTTATTATTTGTAAAGTTGGATAATCGCTAAAGCAGATTAGGATGGTGAGATACCTGAAGTGTGAAACTGGGTTTTATCTGACAACATTTAGGTGGTTAAGCTACGCAGTGACCACAAAACTACCTACCCCTTGTTTATTTTCAAAGTCATAATTATAACATTTTAGGGTAAGCTAGACCAAGGTTATTCAAATCATGGTCCTCAAGGTCAGAGCCCTACTGATTTTCCAGCATTCCTTCACCTGTGAGCCAGGTGTGAAGCCTCTAGCCAATCAGAATCAGTAATAATTGAAGTACCTACCTGGGAGAACTGAAAACTTGATATGGATTTGGAATCGAGGTCCAGGTTTGAAGATCCCTGAGTTGAGTAATAATGTTCATTTAGATCTTCTTGTTTGTCAGTGCGGTGGGCGATTTTCTGGTGGAAGATAAAACCAAAGCACTACTAAAGTTTGACGGGACGGTGACCTGGGTTCCCCCGGCCATCTTTAAGAGCTCCTGCCCCATGGACATCACCTACTTCCCCTTTGACTACCAGAATTGCTCCATGAAGTTTGGGTCCTGGACGTATGACAAAGCCAAGATTGACCTGGTCCTGATCGGGTCCAAGGTCAACCTCAAGGACTTCTGGGAGAATGGAGAGTGGGAGATCATTGATGCTCCTGGGTACAAGCATGACATTAAGTATAACTGCTGTGAAGAGATCTACCCTGACATCACCTACTCCTTCTACATCCGCCGGCTCCCTCTCTTCTATACCATCAACCTCATCATCCCCTGCCTGCTCATCTCTTTCCTGACCGTGCTGGTCTTCTACCTGCCTTCAGATTGTGGGGAGAAGGTCACCCTTTGCATCTCAGTGCTGCTGTCCCTCACCGTCTTCCTGCTGGTCATCACCGAGACCATCCCCTCTACCTCGCTGGTCATCCCGCTCATCGGCGAGTACCTGCTCTTCACCATGATCTTCGTCACGCTCTCCATCGTCATCACCGTCTTCGTCCTTAACGTGCACTACCGCACGCCAACAACGCACACCATGCCCGGGTGGGTACGCTCCGTCTTCTTGCTGGTTCTGCCCCGTGTCATGCTCATGCGTAGGCCTATGGACTATCGGCTAGCCAAAGGCATAGCCAGCGTTGAGAAGAGCAGGAATAGCTCCTCTGACCAAGGTGCCAGAAACTGCCTGGAGTACAGTGAGAGCACGTTGCCCGCAGACTCCAACAAGTGTTCCTGTCGGCATACCAACAATGACTCGGATGCGGACTCTGGCAAACTGGTCCAACAGCTGAGCTCCCAGCCCATAAACAAAGTGGTGGCCTTCTCTGTGGTCTCGCCCGAGATTAGACAGGCCATCGAGAGCGTCAAGTACATTGCGGAGAACATGCGGAGTCGCAACAGAGCGAAAGAGGTACCATTTTTTTTTTACTATCCGTGTCGAACTGCTAACAAGCATCTAGCGCCGGGTTCCCCAGTCCTGGTCCCAAAGGGCCAGAATCCAACACAGTTTGTCAATTCCCTGCTGATACACCTTAATTAATCAGCTAATTACCAGGTTTAGTAAGTGTGTCTGAGCAGGGAAACCTGCAAACTGTGAAGCAAACTGGCCCCCCAGGACTGGAACTGGGGAACCTTGATCTGGTGTTTAGTCTTACCAAAGAAGTGTGGTATAGGTCAGATAAAAACTAGACTCAAGAAAGGTGAAACGTAACACCAGTGAAGGAAAAGTGGGGGAAAAAATACTTTTAACTCCCTTTTGAAGCTGCAGACATACGTAAAATTCAGAATGAAATAAAGCAGCAACCCCTACATTCTGCAATCCATACCCCACGGCCAACCGTGACTTTGATCATGAAGAAATATGCATAAAAGATTCACGTCTGCTTAACATTCCATGAGTAGAATTTCTTACTGTAGGATTTGCTTCCATTCAAGACCCCAGTATAAGATATAACAAGGAAGGACATGCAGCTAGTCGAGAGATGCCGTACAGCGACACTCCTATTGAGTCAATATATATGAACACGTTAGCGTGGTGGATTATTTTTCAGTAGAATTGGTGTAAAGACCTAAAAAATTACAGTTAACGTCACATGGGGGGGGGGGGACAGGAAGAATACTATTACAAATTGCGTTAGCAAGTGGTGGATATTTCTCCTGTGGCCAAAAGCTCACTCTATACTTCAGGCACCTCTAAAAACAGGGAAATGTTCAAGGCGAGTTTGTCCAGTCTAGTGATAATACAAGTTCCTCCAGAAGTATGGAAGTCAGGTCAGGTCCCCTCGAATAATTTGCTCATTGAGTGGCACACGCAAGACAAAGCAAATGACCCCCTCAAGCAAGGAAATCAGTCGGTATGGACATTATTTTGTTGGGAGTTTTTCTTAAAACTGACCATCCAAAATTCCAGATACCAAATTAACAAATTGCAGTAATATGCTTATAATGAACTCTGACATGTAGAAAGTTTCTTGGAATGGATAGAGAAACAGGAGAGTTTCTTAGTTTGTTTAGCATAGAATGAAATATGGGGAGGTTTTTCCTGTAGGGGTGATGAATATTTGCTAGAAATATATCAAGCTGTCATTCAGAAGATCTCCTAATGAGGAGCTGAAATATTGCAGCCATTCCTTTTCCTTATTTATTCTCTCCTTCCCTCTTTTCTTCCTTTCTTCTCCACTTATCCATATTCAATTCCATCCTGAATATTTACCCTCCGTCACGTAATTACGATTTCCATGCTTCTTACCCTTTTGTCACGTATCTTCGGTCAATTTTATTTGTCGCGCTTCTGCTCTGGTCTTCATTCCTCTCCAATTCGCCTGCCTCTGGACCGCTAACCCCGCCCCTGGACCGCCTTTCATCTCACAGGTGGAAGACGACTGGAAGTACGTCGCCATGGTCATTGACCGGATTTTCCTCTGGGTCTTTGTGCTGGTCTGTGTCTCGGGGACCCTTGGCTTGTTCCTGCAGCCTCTCATCGGCTTCTTTACATAAATCCCACACAATTTCCTCCCATTGTCACATTTTAGGGATTTTTTTTTTTTTTGTGGGGAAACAGTAACAATGCGTATGCTGTTGTAAAATGTAAATGACATGTGTTTTAGAAGACCACCGGATTTTTTTGTTCATGCTGACGAATAACATTTTTGCAGACTTTGCTGTCGAATAAAAAAAACAAAAAAACATCCAGTTCCCTGGGGAAGCACTGCTAAATGAAGATGAATTACTGTTATTTAAGGAGAGACTTTTTCAATGGAAAAACCTTATTTAATAACAAAAATATGGATAATTGTTTACAGATTTCCACCATAAAAATGATGAGTAATCATCCATTTGTTAAATTATTTTTGAAAACCACTATTGAATATTGCTTTGAGTATATTTTAAGCTTCAAAAACCTACACATAGTGAATGGTTATTTCCTGTTTCTCCTTTCCTCATATTTAATTAACATTAACATTAATAAAAAGCACAGCACAGGGAAATGGGGGCTGATCTTATTTCCCTCTCGAGCACATTTCAGTGTTTCTGTTTGAATTTTTTTGACGTGCTCAGTGCACATTGCAGCCAATGCGCATATGTGCTAGAATACATCTCCCTACTTACTGAATAATTTCTGCAATATGTTCACTCTGAGACAGTCTTCCAACGTAGTGTGTTAAATGTCTGGAATATCTCCTGTAAACAAGACTGAGACGCATGCAACCGCCATGGATTACAGATGTCGCACTTGTGATGCAGCATGGATTGTACGTTCGTTTTATTAGCATTGTTGAAGGAAATGGAATCATGCATTCATGTATATACATATGTACTGTCGGACTGCTGGGTGCGACAGATTCTTCAGTGCAATTCATTGCACGTATTCCATGGTAGTTTGTGAATCTCCAAAATGTTTCATTTGTTTGCTTGTTTGTTTATTAGAGACAGTAAATTAATAAATTATTTGAAAGATTCTACATACTCTTGAACAAATTTAAAACAGGTATATAATATGTAAAGAAAAATAAGGACATTTTATAAACTAAATAAGATTATATAGCTGTTAATTGACTACATTTGTAAGGCCTTTGAGTCACAATTATGATACACATGTAAAATGATATGTAAAATGTTTCTTTTTCTCTGCCTTTTGGGCATGTGCTGAAGTGGAACCACTAAATCTCTTTTTAAGTGTATTGTAGGCTTGTGTAGATCCGTACATCGTTACCATGCTGCGTGTAGTCAGTGTTCTCATTTGCTAATGTGCTCTTAAAGGTACAGCAGCATAGCGTTAATGGTGCTGACAGGCGTTAGGGTTTTGCCGTGGCTCTCGGCGTGGCTGATGGGATCTAAGCTCATGCACCGTACTTCCAGCCAGCACAGAACCTCACAGGACACCACATGGCCAGACGGACCTTAAGCGCCAGCAAAGGAAGGCATTAAAATGGAGACCGAAGCCGGGATTTCCAGATGTCACTGCAGCTGGATGATTCCAGTGGCCCAGAGCATCAGCAGCCAGTGTCCCAGTGCGCTCAAAAACACCAACACCTTCTGCTTACCATCAGCCATCTACCAAATGCTGAAAATGAGTGAATTTATAGTGATTAACACTTGTAGCATATATTTCTGCTCCTTTTTCGAGTTTGAATGGGCATGGACATGCTGGTTCAGTGAGGGTCTCCAGGCATCAAATCCCCGCCCCAAATGCTGTGTGTGTGCAGTGTGCATATTCTCCCAATGTCATGTGGGTTTCCCCCCTCAGTCCAAAAGCAGGCAGTTAACTGATTTGGCATCTCTAATTTGCCCATAGCGTGCCCGGTGATGGACTGGCATTGTGCCCTGCGCTGCCTGGCATTAACTGCCTGCCTCCCTGAAACCTGATACCGCAGTGCCTCTCAGGCTCCTCGCGGAGCCCTGGGCAGTGAGGAGTTTTAGGAGCAAAAATGTGGACTATCTGGCAAGGAGCTGGGTGGGAGCAAAAACATGAACCATCTGGGGGTCCCCATGGAGTGGATGGAGAGACTCTGCTGTACAGAATAAGCAGCTGGGTGATGAATGGAGATCTCTGCTCCTGTGACTGTGTAGGTTAAACCTTAGCGAAGAGTCACTTTCCACCCATCTGTCTTCTGACTATTTATCCTGGCTGGGATCACAGGGGGCCTGGAGGCTATCTCAGGCCTCACAGGACACAGCAGGCCTTAGACAGGATGCCAGTTCATCGCAGGGTGCACCCACACGCAGTCAGCGTTATTTGAATATGTTGATTAACTCTACTGTGAGTCTTTTAGCCACGGCCGGAGACTGGAGCACCCAGAGGAATCTCGTGCAGCATGAGGAGAAACATGCAAACTCAACTATCTAAGCAGGGGCAGGATTAAAACGCAGGAGATGAGAAGCAGGGGTGTCACCCAGTGAGCCACCAGGAACATTTTTCTTGTACAGAAAAATATACTAATTTCTCACAGGGCATATTTGATATTAGAGTTGTTTACTTCAAGTCACAAAAGTCAAGTTATAGGCAAAAAATTAATTTCATTTGTACTTGTCAGCCTGTAGGCTTGTAAGTATGTTGCTATTTAAGTAGAGGTGCCTGGAAATAGAGATTATGGGAAAACTATTTGAAATATGCTATCACGGAAATGTCGCTTGTATCTTCAACACGTGTGTTTGTTACTGGGGGGGAGGTTAGGATTTCTTTTTGACGATGGAGCATATGAGGGACCATAATTCATTCACAGGGACCATTAGCCAATGATACGTGTTGAAGCGGTGAATGACAGAGGAGGGGGTACTCTGGGGGCCAGTTGGCTTTCAGCTGGGGCCAGTGCCCCTGAGGCCCCATCCCCCTGTTTATGCCCCTGTTTGTCACACCCTAATTTAAGTTTTTTCCTTGTTACCATTTGTTCCCAAAAGAGAATAACCCAGGGGTGGGATTTATACATGTGCAGAGGTGCTTGGTATAAACAGGCCCTCGACGGAACCCAGACTCCCCAGGGAATGTGAGAGGGCTTTGAGGCAGAGGAAACAGCCCCATGAGAGTATTTATTCTTTACAGGATATCATCGCACATATGAGGCCACCACGCACCCCGCACGCCCAGTGTAAGCAAGGCTCATATTCCAGTATAAACAAGAGCAGTGAAAATGAAGCTGACTTGTTATCATTAATGACGGCTTGCTCCCATCTGTTGCCTTTACGAGATTTCTCACACCATGCACCAAAAGGTGCCTCACTTACCTGGAAATACAGAGACACAAAAGAGGCGTCACTCTGTAACGTTTCACTGGCTCCGCTGAATTCAGCCGCGCGACAAAATCAGCACAAGCGCCGATTCATTTGTTTAAATGTAATTATAAGAGAGATGCCCACCTGTGTGTTTTTATGTGGACTCATGGGCGCGCACACTCTTTGCTCTTTTGCGCGTTTATAGTCACTAATACCTAAGTGTCTCTGTGGACACAGGAGCCGGTTTCTGATTGGTGGGGACGCATCAGCCAATGCAAGAGAGGGGTGATTAGCAGCAAATAAATATTCTGAAGCGGTTGTGTGGCCTTCCATTGGCTTCAAACATACAAATCCTTTTGGTTTAAATCTCGATATATGGCTTATACATAAATAGTGTAAGAAGAATGAATGATGTGCATTACCGTTATGAGGCATTTTTACCACAGAATCAATATTTTAAACTAAGATTTAATCCAGAGAGGCCCATGTGCCGTCCTACTCTTTGAGATAACAGATTAATGCTGAAAGAGTAATGAGTTCCTTTAATGAAGGACATCCAGGGCTGATGCAGACTAAAATGTTTTTGCATAATCCAAATGGACTCATTATGGGCTGATTACGGCCGGTCCTGTAGAATAGTGGACAGTGTGTTCCCAGGACACGGGATTAGATTCCGATTCACCCCAGTACCCTCCCCTATAAAAGGACAGCCGCGGCCAACATATGTCCAGTCTCCCAATCCAGTCTGTGGCTCCCCATTGTCTTATTCCCTCCCCCTACCCTCCCCGAGTGCAGATAAGCAGACCAGCTCTCGTTGCCTGGACTCAGGCGGTTGGAATATCATGCATCTCTGACGCGAGGACAGTTTGGAGGGGATGTGATTCTGCATGCATATAGAAAATGTGTAGGACAAAAGGTAGATCAGTTAGCATCCCGTCCAGGGTGTTTTGCAGCCTTGTGCATTTTGCTGCCTGTGTTAGGATCCAGCCCCCTCCCGTGACCCTGAGTAGGATATGCTATCAGGAAATGGAAAGGTTACATCAGGAGATATATAAATGGGCTCTCAATGAACATCTTCCATTAGCTGGAATGGTTTGGCGGGGGCACTCACAGAAAAGGTGCTGTAAAACATCAGCCACTTGCCTCTGCTGATGGACCCCTGCTCTACTGCAGGGTTGTGATGGTTTAAAATATCCATCTACATAAACCAGTAAACAGAAAGCAACTTAGAAATGTACTAGTAAATAATATCAGTGCTGTGTTTTTTTTTTAACAAGTCCGGATGAATATATCGTCACTGTCCAGTGCAAAACATGTATCCCCATAATTCTATTATTTTGAGAGGAATAAAAACACATTTTCTCATAAACTACTTTACAGTGTAACAAGAGACAAATAGAAACCTGTCTTTACACAGCTTGCTTTAAAAGGATGTAAGCGGATTGTTGTCAGCAAGGCAAATATGTCAGTGTCAACAACATACAAACAAATCTAGCTTTATATTCACATTTATCAATAATGTTAATTAGCTAGCTATTTAGCTATCAATGTTAAGTTGTTAAAGTTGGCAATATAACATGATCCGTACTAATGACCGTAATGAATACAAATATTAAACAGTATAAACACAAATACTAGTTGTACAGATGACTTTCTAAACAAGGGTGTAGATTTGGGTGTGGAAGATATGGATATGTCCCTACCAATACTGTAGGGGTACCATGTATTTGGGGGTGGAGGGTTCGGGGCTGATTTGATCCCTCCAAATGCCAGTTGAAATCAAACTTACACGCTTGTCACTTGTTCTTTTCGTTGTTTAATTAGATGTAAATGCTATCAGCAGACAGAGGATAATGGGCGTATTCCATCTATAGTAAACAGTCACAATTTTCAAAAAGTAGACAAACATGGTTTATGTTAGACAGCAATGATATGTTCCATTTCCTGCTATAGATTCTCTCAAAAAATCTAATCTGACTGGGAAATTAGAGGTGACTCATTTCAGAATATAGTGCTTCATAGGAGCTGTACTTTTGTGGTGACTCTAGGTGACTCAGTTCAAGTCATTTCTAAGGTCTTATGGAGGCAGTCCAAATGGCAACATGCATTATTCAAACTGTCCCTAAATTTTTAAACATGTTTCACTCTTGGACTGGCTGCAGGATGCACATTTCATGACTGGCCTAGAGGCAGTTTCACAGATGTTGCTTTTGGGATGACTAAAATATAATTTTCCTAGAATGTATCTGACCTGCTGGCTCCATCCTCCAACGAAATGCTGGTGCTGCTCAAAAACCCTCAGTCACATCACCATAAACACGCCAAATGGTTTGCTGTGATACCATTTGAATAGTGAATTTCTTGGGCCTGAACCTTTAATAAACTGGAATTGTAACCAAGAGTTTGTTGGGCTCAAATCCCGTAACAAAAAGAACGGTGGAATGGTAAAGTATATTGGCAATTGACTTAGAAATAACCAGCTCTTTGAAAAAAAAGTATTACAGTCTTTCTGTATTAGGTGTGTGCCTGTTAGATAAATGTCTCTGCCAGAATAATACATGTAATGGTGCTTAGATGGTGTGTGAATGTATGTGTGTGTTGATATGAATGTGTGGTCAACAATGAACAGACATCGCAATCCGTGGTCTTCCTGAGCTGGTCCCTGTGCTTTCCAAGAAGACCCTGTCAGGGATCTCAAACTCCAGTTCTGGAGGGCCAGAGCCCTGTGTATCTTAGTTCTTTCCCTGTTCCACCACAGATGATTCCGCTCAAGAGCTGTGTGGTAATTAGCACAAGGATTTGAATCAGGTGTGTTAAATGAGGGGAAACCCAAAAATGTGCAGGGCTCTGGCCCCCAGGACTGGAGTTTGACACCCCTGGTCTAGGTGCTTGGAAGATCGATGGATGGTTCGTAACGCATCAACTCGATCTTATTCGTTGAGCGAGCTCTTTTAGAGTGTGCATATATCCAAAACAAGCCTTGCGTGAGAAAGTGGGTGGGGCCTGGTCATTAATAGCATGTCAACGCTGAGAACAAACAAGCTCTGTAATGGTGTCATTTTAGGAGGCAAGATGTTGGTTGTGACAAGCAGAATAATGAGACTTTTATGGGAATGGGGATGTCTTTGTGTTGGAAGCAGCACCAGACAACCGTATTCACTGAACAAAGGCTGATTTTACAAACAGATGCATAATCATGGACTGCATTGTCAGGGAGCTGTACTGTATTCAGTGTGAAGAACAAAACGCAGCGATGCCATGAAGTGGTTTACCAAGTCAATGTTTATCTATTTGATTAAAATTGAATTGAAGTGTTTTCCCTACAGACAAAGATGTGTCATTTTTCTGTAATAAGACCAGAGCAAAAGAATTAACTCTAATAACAGGTGTGTCATTCACATGCAAGAATTTTTACACCTAACAACAATTATCACTGTGTTGTAGTAACACTCTTGAAAAATTGTTCGTTTCTATTTCTGGTTTTACTTTATTTACTACTAAGAAGGTGGAAATATAGACCTTTTAAAGGCTAAAAAATAAATATTGCTGTATTTCTCAGTAATAGTTTAATTCTCAGTAATAGTTTAATAGTATCTTCTCAGTAATAGTTTAATAGTTTCTGACTGCACTGGCATTAAAAATGCATATTGAAGCCAAGTTAATTTGTCTGACATCAATAAAACATTCATTTGCACTTCCTAACGATGAGTCATTAACACCTTTGAAAGCACTTTGACACGATAAGTGCCTTTTAACAGCCAAATTGTTCAAAATGCCTCAAAGATATACGGAATGATTAAACACGATGAAATTTGTTGGCTTGACGGAAGTTTGGCTCTGACCTTTCTCAGAGTGTCAATTCCATTCGTTCACCTAAAAGTGTCTCAATGGCATCTACCTCAAATACCTATACACTCTTTACATTGCTGTGGATACACCCAGTGTGACATTAAAATCACTACAACTGAAAATAATTATGATAAACTATGAATGTCATGTTTTCTCTAGAGGCTGCTTCTGGAAGCATCAGTGCAGGTCCTATGGTGCTTCATCGTGCTGGTCATCGGCTGTTTTCTGCCAGACTCGAGCCATTCCATCAGTTTGATGTTCTTCCGGGCTCGTGGGAGTTTTGCTTACAGAAAAATGCTCTGAGGGCAGAACAAAAAAAATGATTGGTTCAGGGAGATAACCAATCAGATTGTCCAAACAACTAGAGGAGGCGGGACCAAGACATGTGATTAAAACTCCCACAAGCTTGTTGTAGAACTACAGTGCTGTGCAAATGTCTTAGGCAGTCATAAGCGGAGTTTGATATTTGCACTTGGGGTGCAATAAGAAAAACCCATCTTGCTTGCCTTATCTGTTAACGCATGTATCTGATTCACACATAACCTATCATTTTGTCCACCTAAAGGGTACCAAGAAACTGGTTACGCTAAATGCCTGCGCAAAACACATGCAATGCTGGTCACTCAGGTGACTCGGGGGTTGGCAGCACACCCCCCCAGATTCCGCCCTCGTAGGCAGTTAAAGAAAATAATGTTTGAATGACGCACAGAGTGCTTAGTATTATTTTTAATTGCCAATTTAATCTGTTTGTTTTTTTTGCCTAAAAATGCCCTTAGACCCAGCTGTACAGTTTGCATCGCTCATGAATTCTGCTGATACCCACCTCGGTATGCACACCTCTGCTGTTTATTTTGGTTCCAGTAACAGACATTGTGAGTTTCTGCTTAAAAACATCTTTCCCTCATCCACTGCAGTCATCTTTGGACAGCCTGTTCTTGACACATTTCACGCACCATCTCGGGAGTCCAGCTACGCCCAAAGTCTCACGCGGTTCTCTTCTGGTCACTTACTTCCCTTCCTAGATTTCTTGGTTTCCTGTTGTTTTTTTTTGCTGTCAGATTCAAGTAAAAGACATCAAAAGGTGTTTCAGAACCTGTAGATGCTCACGCTGTGACAGATCAGTGCAACCATGTGTGGAATTAGAAACTCCTGTTACATTTGAAGTTAATCTAATATTTATATTTTATAGTATTTTCTCATCTTTAATTAGTCCTCATTTCAGAAGTAAAGCCTGACATTACAGTAGTTCCCAACAGCCATCTGTTTTAACACCAATGAGAAGTAAATTGATTCATATTCACATATTTATAGCTCAGATGTGTAATAAATTGAAAGCTCGGCTGGTCCCCACACAAGGATAAGGGTCAGAAAATGCTGACTGAGACTGTTGGGCCTGTTTATGTGTGTCTCTGCACTTGGCTGGACAGCTCCCTGACAGTGCTGACACTGCACCCTCACCGAGGGCCGTGATGCATCGAGTAAGCAGGGCCGCTTGCGACTGGCTGGATGTCGGGGTGTAAATGGGAGCACAGCCTCAGGTGGCAGAAGGAGAAGAACTGGTGCGAAACGAATCAGTCGTCCCTTACCTCATTTTAATTTTAGATTTGCGTGGAAAATTAATAAACAGTGATGTCTGGAAGTTTGTGGGCGATATAGGGGGTGGCTGTATTTTCATATATTGTAGAAAAAGATAGGATGAAATTTATTGATCCCGAGGCCAAATTGTTTTGCATATAGCAGCAAGGTAAAGTAAAATGACTTCATGGGCCAGAGGATTTATGGTAGAAACTTTAAATAACTGCACAAACAGCTTGAACATCATGGACAGATGCGCGGTTAAATTACACTGGTCACATTTGTAAGTGTGACGATCCGGGTGCGTTCCGGGAGGACAAAGGGGAAGCCAGGCAGGAGGATGGACAAACAAAGGGGTTTTAAT
>JABFEA020000054.1:6944065-6957790 GCA_019775915.2 Cyphomyrus plagiostoma
GTTGGCAGAGCTGCTCCTCCAGTTTGCGTTGTTGGCAGAGCTGCTCCTCCAGTTTGCGTTGTTGGCAGAGCTGCTCCGCCAGTTTGGGTTGTTGGCAGAGCTGCTCCTCCAGTTTGCGTTGTTGGCAGAGCTGCTCCTCCAGTTTGCGTTGTTGGCAGAGCTGCACCGATGTGTGATGCCCCTAAAGTGACATAAATCCTGCCATTGTTCACAGCCGTTTGCCCAAGGTGATTTTGTGCTGCCTTCAGTATGTACAATGGCCTTGTACTCTTCATGTTCATCCCAGCTGAGGCTTGTCTTAGTTAGTAACTTTCAGTGGGACTGTGGGTGTGGGTGTGAGTCAGTTTTGTCAGCTTTTGACAGATCAACTGCTGAAGTCCTAATGTGCAGGATTCCCCATCGACTAGCTAGTGAGGAGTGTAAACAGGCCCGCACTGCTCCCCAAGTACAGCCTAAACGCACACAAGAGTTCGAAACATTGCAACAGTGGTTGCAACCAAGTCTATATCTTCAGAATTCATGGGGGTAAATGAGCACCCCGAAAGTGGTACAGCCCCAGGATGGCTTAGACTTACACAGAACACCTGTGGACTTTTCTGAGAGCTAATTTGGGCCAAACCATATCAAAAAAAGAAGGGAAGCGGCAGCAAAAAGACAAAGGAGCGTGGTGGCATTTAATAGGCCGGAAGGAAAAAAGGAATAAGCAAAGGAGGAGGATCACAAATATATTCGGAGCAGGTGGGCAGCACAAACGAGTAGCAGGTGGGCTGCTGGATCTTGGATCGCTTGCATTGCTTACCAGCATGTACCTCTGACGATTAGCGTGTGACCTTTCACAAAATGGTTTCCCTTTTATCGTTTTATCACTCGCTGACCCAGCTTGGTTATCGCACCACGGCAAGCAAATGGGAGCAGGCACTGAAGGAAATATCTAGATGTTAGGAAAAGCAACAGGTGTGTGGGAAATCACAGGATGCAGGGTGTGGCGCAAGACTGCAAAAAAAAAAAAAAATGCAGCGCGAAACGTTATTATGATCGCAACTATAACTAGATATGGTGGTCAATAATTCTCTAGTTAGCTAAATAGATTTATGAAAAGATGCGAAATTATATTTAGCCATGTATGTGTCGTAGCACTAATAATAATTTTGTCACTCATACCGGAGCCTGATCTGGTATGGAAGGAGGTCTATACTGGCGATGGGGACAACTGGAGAGGAGAACAACTGGAGAGGAGGACAGGGAAACAAGGTAACGGGAATGCAGAGAAGATCCTACAAGCTTTATCACGTTTAGCAGACACTCATATCCTGAGCGAGGGGCAGGAAGCAGGTCAGCCAGCCTCTGGGGTAATTGGGGACTAAGGGCCTTGTTAAGGATGAAATCACTTTGAAATCACTCTGATCAGAGCCCCCACCCCACCCCGACTGATTACTACTCAGAGACCACAGACTATCAGACAGCTCACGTTTTAAGGCTGTCCTCCAGGGCCGAGTCCTGCTGGTTTTCCAGCCTTCCATTACCTGTCAGTCAGATGTGAAACCTCTGACCAATCAGAATCAGTGATTATTAAACTAACTACCTGGGAGAACTGAGAAGAAGGCCTGGATTTGGAATCGAGGTCCAGATTTGTAGACCCCCGTTAAAGGCGTATTCGTGGTTCCTGAGGCGACAGAGACTGTGAGTCCACACTGTAAAAAGGCAGGACAAATGGCCCCCAGTCTCAGACAGGGAGGGGCTTGTCTTGATCACCTACAGTACTTTCACCAAAAGAGTTAAAGTAACAGATTGGCTACAACCCTTCAGTCGCTGTTTCTTCAACATCGAGGCATAAGCAGCAGGGACAAGATAAGACAGAACTAGATAAAAACGTAAGACCTGCTGAGGTTCAAGGAGGACTAAATCTTTGAAATGTGTAATAAAACCTAATGAATAATGCACGGGACTAACCGTCTCCCAGCGAGATTTTTGTGGCCGTGGTTTCTCATATATTAACATTTTATTATAGCTTTTTGCAGGAGGATGTCACCTTAAAAGAGGAATATGTCGAAATGCAAAATTTCATTCATTAGAGACCTACTTCATCAAGGAAAATTCGTTGTATAAGTAGTTATATGTGAGAATGGAGGGCAGCCATCTGTCTCAGGAGGAACGGTCAGGTGACCACAGTTATTCAGGCTGAATGCTTCTGCTTATCCCTCGCCTTGCACACATAGCTGTGTTTTATTTTGCATGTGTCCCAAAGCAAAGGCTTCTTAATGTCAAACCCAAAGAATTCTCCAGGTGGCTGACTGTGCCGTTTTGGGTTTCGCTTCTTGTAGTCGTCATAAATACCTTTTACGTTCTGTTGTAGTGCTGGCGCCCTGCCTCGCGTCCTGCCTCGCGTCCTGCCTCGCGCCCTGCCTCGTGCCCTGCCTCGCGCCCTGCCTCGCACCCTGCCTCTGTCCCTCGCAGAATAGGGAAGCGTCGTGTTCTTGTTTCATCTTTGCTTCTTTCCTCCCCCAGAACGTGTCTCAGCCCTTACAGTCCTGCAGCCCCTTTTCATTTTCCCACCCCTTTGTTTGGTTTTATTCTGGATTTCTGTCTTTCTTTGACAGGCAGTTTTTATTAATATTACCTTAAAATATGTGCTGGTAGTGATGTTCCGTCTTCATTCTGTTCCTCCTGTAAAAACCATTGTTTTCCTGAAATAGAAATGTCCTCCTTTGTCCAACTCCCTGTCCAGCTCCCTGTCCAGTTCCTTGTCTCCTGTGGTTCTCTCTGCTCTCCTAGACACTATTTCCAATGTCATTTAAAAAGATAAAAATGATAAAAAGATTTATGTAGTGTGGGTCTGCAACATAGGGAAAAATCTGATTCCTCCGTGAGTTTCGCTGATGGAATCTCTGTTGGTGTTCGGGTGTAAATAAACCACTATATCCAAGGTCATCCTGAACTACCAGACTTTAGCTTTCAGGAATCCATTCTCTTTAACTGCTTCTTCAGTAAAGAGTGACAGCGAGTCTGAGGCCTGTGGCACCAGGAGACACAAGGCAGTGGGCATCCTGGGCAGGATATGGGACAAAATGGCAGCGAGTTGTCTGGAGGTGTATAGCTCTTCCACCTGGTGTTCTCAAAAACCTGCCACTATCAAACAAATTCATATTCCGTCAATATGACAAGCACTGCCAAAAAGCAATACAAAAGAGCACAGTATTTTAGCACTGATACAGGGCATTCAGAGAGTCAGACACAGAGGCCCCAGAGGTACATGGCTGGAGATTGAACACAGGAGTGTTGCTAAAAAGCAGTAATTTGAATTACATACAGACAACTCCTAGCAGTGTAAGGTGTAGAGGGCAGAAATAATGAAACTTTAGTCATTTCACTTAAGTCGGAGTTGCTTATCATAAGAATATAGAATGGTACATTTTTGCATGAAAACGTAAACTATATTAGCATTTAAATTTCGCTTATGACACATCTTTATCGTTACGTTATCGTTTCTGAAAGATACATGACGGTCACTGAATGAACAGGAAAATGTTTCCGGAGCTCAAATCTGAGCCCGAGTCTTATGTCGTAACGGGGCTGCCGTCTCGCCGGCGAACGCGCCTCATTAGCATCCCGGGTTTCGTGTCGTACCGGGGTGACCGTGCCGCGAGCACGAGCTGCCATCTCACAGGCTAAGGCGCCTCAGTAACATCCCGGGTCTCGTGTCGTACCGGGGCGACCGCGCCGCGAGCACGAGTTGCCGTCTCGCCGGCAAACGCGCCTCATTAGCATCCCGGGTCTGCGCTGCTCCCCGCGCTCGGCCATAATCGACCTCGACAGACAGCCGCGCCCGGCTCTGCGTGCTTTGTGAAAATGGCTGTTGATTCATGTGGACGTCAGAGCTCCTTCATATGCCACAGACACCTGGTGGCCCCGACTGGGCACAGTGCCATATTGCAGCAGGGCTTGGGCAGCCTTGTGATGAATATTACATCAGCTATGGCTATATGCCCCCTCAACCCGGACCAGACCGGAAGAATACGGATGGTTACACGCAACTGCTTTTTTTAACCTAGTTGAGACACAATAGCTTTTGCTTTAAATGTGTTTAATTTACATTTTAAACGATCGCGATTACAATTTATTGCTTAGAGCGCATCATGTTGCGTGTGGGTTAGTGCTTTGTGGCTGCCACATATGTAAAGGTAAAAGAGAAAAATGATCTTATCAACTAGTCTGCCTGTCTCTCTGACCTCAGCGCACTCCTCTGATGCATAAGCGAATAGCTGTGTTCTATTTCGTAATTATGGGATACTGCAGTCTTAAGGGGCCTGGGAGGTTTGACAGATGAAATGAGCGACTAATGTTTTACACGCACGCAATGTCTTGTAAGATCTTGTCACAAATGTACCCCCCCCCCCCCCGGGGAGAGGAGTGGTGTGGCACAAGGCTGAGGCTATCAGAATTCAGTGCGAGGAATGGCAAGATGGTGCCCTGAAGTCCTGCGCTTCTCAGTTTCCCAGTTTGGCGCCTAATCCCATGCTGTATAAGGACAGGCGTCTGTCAGGACCATCGGGGTACTGACCTTGGCAAGTCCCTTTGAAGAAAAGTCCAAGACAATTTCCCGGTGGGGGTTTAAAGCATCACTACTCAATTTTAGCTATGGGAATACTGGGGAAAATTATAATTTGAAATGACCTGGGAATAACATTTGGTGATTACTTTTGGTTTAAATGTATTTATGTGAATATTTAATTAATTCCCCTTAGGGCTATAATATACCTAAATATTATAGTGGAGTTCAATTGGTTCTAGGCAGTTGGACTTAGGGAAATATATCAATATATCTGTAAGCTTCTGAATGAAGTGTGTGGTAATAATGGAGTGAAGGTTTCAATCTATGGTAAAAATGTATATGATTTGTCTTCCTGTTTGTACGCTAATTTAAGTACAGTGGTACCTCGCTTCTCGAACTCACTAGAACTCGAATTTCTTGAAAGTCGAACAAACCAGTTTGACCTAGAACCCGATCTGAATATCAGAAGTTGAACGGAGAACGCTGACCTAATATAAATTGTACGCGCCAGGAAATAAGTCGTACTGCAATGCAATTCTTACTTGAATGCCTTCTTCACAGACTGGACGATTAACCAAATAAAGTAGCGCAACATTACAGTAACTAACAATAAGTAAACCACTAACTTACGTGTACTATTAGAGCATTTATGTCATTTATTTAAACCTTATTTTACCAGGTAAATTAACTGAAAACCAGTTCTCACCACTTTACGTGATATTCGGGAGAAATAACAGATTACGCATGGGAACTGTCTGGGATACAAACATCATGCGTGTAACTAAACTCTTCAGCCAAAGGTGTGTCATCACGGAGGCGGTTCCAGTTTGTGCAGCCGGGTGAGAGGTCGCAACTGTGCAATAATTGACTGTGCAACTCTTGTAATAATTTAAGAAGGAACAAGGAACAAAACATAAAAATAAATATTTGAAATAGTACTTTGAGTATAATACAGATTTGCAGATGTGCGATATGCAGTTATAAAGTTAAAGCGCATTGTTCAATGTCATAGCAGTGCAAACGGTAAGAAATCTGGGTGACAATGTAGCAGCATGAACAGTGCAGTAATAATGATGGAGACAATATGGAATGAGTCCAGTTATCATGCATTCTTAAGGAGTCTGGGTTTGGGGAAAGACCAAATGCAAACAGTCCTGCTGGGCCTCCGCTGCTAATCTGTCGTGGTTCCGTCTGGTTTTCCAGTCCTTGATGCCGCTGGCTTCTGGGTAACATCTGCTGTTCCCCATGTCACACACAGGAGGAACGCTTCTCAGTTTCAAAAGCTTGTCAGAAGCTGCTTCTTACATCAGTCCCTAAACACAAAACACACGTCTTACAAACACACGCCTCCTTTCAGAAAGACTTTCCTCTGCGAACTGCATCCGTCCCTCCAAACTACACGTAAAGTGATTTTTTTTCTTTATCTGATTAATGCCGTCTCTGCGGCTTCTGCATGAGTGTACATGACGGACACTGAAGACACAGATGGGTTTTTATACCCAGCTGAGACTCCTATGTTCAGATGAAGTGGGTTCGGGTAAAAGGAGCATCTGAATGTTTGTTTAACTTATCAACATGTCCAAAGGGAAGGAGAATTTTTCCTCAGAAAATAGACTAAAAATGAAATGATTCTGTATTAGTAAGAGTAATGATACCACAATAAATAAGGGAAACATGGAGCCTGTTAGACAGGCGTGACGTAGACAGGGCCTGACATTCTGTCAGAACACAGTCAAGTAGCACATCTGTAAATAAAGTGTGTGTTTTCTTAAGAAATGGATTTCCTGGCATTGACAGATAAATCATCCCAGGCGCTTTCAGACCTACCTGGGGTGTGTGTGTGTGTGTGTGGGGGGGGGGTGTATGTCAATACAGAAGTTTCTGGAAACCTCATTTGGCCAATTCCTGTAAACAACATTATACGGTTTTCCGAAAAAAAATAAATAAAAGACCAAAATAAGTCTCTGCCCCTGAATTCAGCCTATCAGCGTAATCAGGCTCAGGTGTGGCCAGTGAGAGACCATTTAAAGGGGCTCAGACAAGCTGAAGGAGAGGGGTGACGGGAGAGGGGTGATGCGACACTCTTTGTTGTGGCTTATAAAGGGAATGGAGTGATTTGCTTTGTTGGAGAATCAGCAAAGCTTCCCATATAGGGTTTGTGGGCTCAGAATTGTCAAGTGACTTCAAAGCATGAGCAGTAAATGCTCTTGGGTGTATCTGCACAATGGCAACCGTCTCCTTTTCAGTTTAATCACTGTCCCTTTCCAGCTACTGTGTGAGAAAGATCTTGACCAGATACGTTATAGAACAGGGCAACTGCTTTCGTTATTTTAGCTTTCGTATTTAGTATCAGTTGATTAACCAGATACTGCCTGCAATAAAAATATTCACTGTCTATTATGAGCCAAGGGAGAATCTATTACGGTTTCTGTCTGACCAATGATTGGTCAAGTCTCTTTTTTTCTGTCCTTTTCATTAGCTTGCTTTGCTAAATATGAATGTCTTGCGTGATAAGAATCAGACCAAATTTTGTCTTGCCTTGTTCAAAAATAACATCCCGATATGCAATTACACGCTGAATGTCTCCAGTAAATGGATTCCTTCTGTGTTCCGGTACTCAAATTACCTCAAATGACCTCATTAACCACAGGTGCGATAACTGTAGCAGGAATCACTGTTCTACTCACAATATCCAATGAGAACTATCTCTTGGAAAGTTGACCAACCGTGTTTAAATAACCTGGGATACAAGTAAGAGAGGGCGGCCTGTAATAGTCAGTGCATGGAGATGAACTGAGTTTGATTAATAGCTGCTTAACAATGGATGCATACAGCATAAAATAGGACTGTGATACTTCATGAATCCTCGTGGGGAATTCTGTCTTCGTTTTATCCCATGTTGATCTCCATTGGTGAGAGCAGGCTTGGGGTCACAGCAGAAGGTCAGCCGCCTCGCAGCACCCGGGGCCTAAGGGCCGCGCCCATGATCATTTGACTGTTCTGCCATGGCTGGGGCTTGAGCCAGTGACCTTCTGATCGCAGCCACAAAGGCGTAGTCCACTGAGCCACACTCCGCCCCCCAAATAAAGCAGGTAGGCTACTTTTGAACAAGCATAAATAACAGGCTCTTACACGTTCCTACAATAATTGTGTTACTCTGAGGTCAATTTGACCCCAGGATAGGTGTGAGTAAAAAAAAAACACATAGGATAAATCATGCGCCATACTGTGGAAGCATTTCATTTTTGTGCAGCAGGATTGGGGCTTTCATCAATGCATTCATCAATTCCAATCCAAATCAGGAAACGAAAATGGAGTTGGAATTTAAATCTTCCTGGAATTCTAATTCAGTTCCAGTTCTGTTCCTCATAGTTTATTTCCAATCTCAACTCATGTTCCATTTCCTGATTTGGATTGGAATTGATGAATGCGTTCCGGAATGGCCCCAACCCTGTGTGCAGGCATTTTATTTTGCTGTACTGAACACAAATAATTGCTTAAAATAATAAGCTTTTGGAAAAGTCTTTGTAACAGCTAAAATCATTTTATTTTGGCGTGTCTGATCGGACGCCTGGTCAGATGCAAAAGGGTCACTTTTGGACGTTCGACCTTTGCTTGCTAGGTTTCTCTCCTCGCTGCTTTTCTGTAAAAGTGGACGCAGGCTGTCTTTCCTGCCACTTGCGAGTGCTAGGAGACATTTTTTGGCTTGTGAGTGCAGTTCCACCCCAGAGGTCAGAAGAGACGACGTATCACCAAGAGGCTGCTTTAATCGTCAGCTCCTGCGCTGCTATGGATAAGGTATATTTCTGATTTGTATTCATGACATACCCTACAAATAACATAAATACCTAATTAAATGCACCGCTGAGCCAAAACATTATAACCATCCCCATGAGAAGCGAGTAATATCGACTATGTCATATAAGGAATGTGTCTCAAGATCTGGGAAATTAGATGTTAAGTCAACATTCGGTACACCTAGTCAACATGTTGAATGCAGAAGAAAAGGGCAGGAATAAAGATCTGAGAGACTTTGACTAGAGCAAAAGTATTAAGGCCGGACGACTGGGTCAGAGTATCTGAGACGATAAGGCAGGGGACACCTACATGGTGCGGACCTGTTCTAAAAATCACCAAACTCACCAGTGAGCAGCATCTAAAATTTAAATTTATCCTGTTGCTATTCTTCTTTAATCACATTTGCATTTATATAAAATTGAAAGTAACAATATCTAAAAAAAAAAACATTACAACATGTTTATTGTACATGATTTAAGTAGAGTGTATCAAACTGGTAGCCCTTTGTATGGCTCGGTGCCCGTGAAGTAACTCGCAGTTTCAAAAAAATTTGGTGACCCCTGTGATAAGGCTTGTGGGGCGCCGACGGTCAGCCGAGGGGATTCCCCGCTGAGAGCGATCCGATCCGCAGACAGGGTGTCAGGCGGCCAAGACTCATCGAGGCGAGATGGATGAGATCGTTATTTCGTCTGTGGCTTATTTTAGTTTCTTTATTTTTCTTCTTTTAAAATGTCTGCAAAGCACACAGCGCTATATGAATAAAGGTTGACTGAGAATGAAGGCTGCCCCATGTGGTATGCCTAACGTGGTACAAATGTTAGATAATTTTGGTGACGATCACGTGAGTGAAGAGTCACACCTTGCAATGTACGGCACCTTGTTTTTATGAGATAACCAACATTGTTCGCTTCACATGGGATTGGTAATAACATTTTGGCTCATCGCTGTATATTCAAGACTATGGCAAAAATCTGTGAAGGTCACACGATTAATCGCACCTCAATTTTATAAAGGAAACAATGCACCATCCATCCATGCGCGTTCCATCTGCTTACCCAGTACAAGGTCACTGCTAGAAAATTGATTCTTAAAAATATTTACTTGTTGTTTTATCACAGTTATTTTGTGAGGCTTCTTTCATCATATCATGATACCAATTAAGAACAATTGAAGTGTAATAAACGTAATAGTCCAGTGTCCTATGTAGAATTTTATGGAAGTAGGTTACAAACGGAATCATACAATTAGAATAACTGTAGACCAGCCGTCTGACAAAGGAACGGGATAGATTACGGACGTGTTATAGATAGTAATATTTTTACATCCAGCTGTCGTTGTATGACTGGCATCCTCAGGAAAGATAGGCAGCCAATTGTGTTTGGATCGCCAAAGATCACAGATTTTTTCTATATTCTACTCGCTTCAGGGTTTTCCTCATTTTTTGTGTATATGAAGGCTTTTGGGGCATCTATGTTGGGAAGAGCTCTTTGTAAATTCAATTGTTTTTTTTTTTAGGAGGGGGGCGGTGGGTATAGACTTATGAGTTATCAGTTTGTCTACATGACACAATTCCCACCTACAGTAGAAGTCCATTGCTCTGAACTGATGAAGTACTAGTCGGGTTAATACGAGTAAGTCAACCGCAAATAACCATTAATCGCCTGGATACGAGATAATAGACTCGCGGCACATGTCGGGTGGAGACCGGGCGACTATAGTTATGGCTTTTTTTGTATTTCTCGAGTATTAATTTAAAATGTGGCTACCTAGTAATCGCTTTTACAATATGATATTTTCGTCATTAACGTTGCAGTATAATTCATCCCCAGGCTTTGCCCATAGTAGATTACGCCCTTATTGTAGCCTCTATATACGTGTGTCAAAGCAGGTGACATATGCCGCACTTTGAAAAAAAATATATAAACGATCGATACTGGCAGTCGTCAAGAAAAGTTTTACTGTTTGCCAGCACTGCGGACATATAAGTGATTTTGCGCATCATTGTGTGTGAACTGCCACAGTAAGTGTGCGTAAGGATGCAAATGATAGAAAGGAGAGAAGCAGGGAGGTAGAGAGAGAGAGAGAGAGAGAGAGAGAGAGATCGCGCGCGCCAGTTTCATCTCTTCGCCGCGTGCTGACACCCAGGTCTCATTTCACAGATCGGAATTTACTCACGTCGTATTAAAGGATATCACTTTGGGAAAATGCCGGCCAGTAAATTGCTTGGATTTGCTTATATCAGCGTGCACTTGTGGACCTCGTTCCTGTTCAGAGGTAGGCAGTTTGGATTCCGATGGGGCCATCTAAATAGATAATGGGGACCAAAGGTGCTCAATCAGAAGTAACCCAAACGACAAATACCGATGTATTCCAAACACCTGCTTTTACATACTGATTGTCCTGCTTATATGATATCAGATGCAATAACGAACTTATATTTGCATACTGCCAACAAGAGTGATGACACATTGATTATGCAAGTGTAAATGTAAAACCGCTTCCAATTATTACTTTTAAACGAAACTTTGATTGTAGCGTCATGATTAACCAAAAAAGAAAGGTGTAATTGCAGTAATACGGTCCCCCCCCCCTCTTAATGTGCGTAACTATCTACGAAATTCTGTAACGTCTGACAAAACTTAATTTGAAATAAGGTTAAATAAGAAGGGGGTATTACTGTAACAAAAAATCTAATCAATTCCATCTCCTTTTATTTTTGACCTATATTTAGTAAACCACAACTGAATCAAGGATGACCTTACAATGTTCAGGTTTGTATCGTCTTAGTAAGAAGTCTTGTAAATACATGATCCTACTTATTTCGGAAATGCTTGCCGTTGACATCGAAGGAAATTAACTTAAAATGGAATCAGCGCTGCCTCCTTATGGTCATAGATGTTCAAATTATATTTTAAATGGTCTTTGCAAGTATCCAGAAATGAGTGGCTTAATTTAAAAAATTAAAATCCTTCCTCCCTAGGAAATTAAGTCCCAAGCCGAGCGCCTGTTTCTTAGAATAAGCGACTGCGACTGTTGTTGATGTTCTTCGTCTGTTTCTGTTTCACGTAGGTCTCTACAAATTGGTCTTGGAAGGTAATCAAAATCGCTGCATCTCTAAATAACAAGTGTTCTGCTGGTTTTCCGAAATGTCAAATAATAAATATGTCTACGTTTGCATATATACAGTGATTAAATGTTGGCTCAATAAAACTGTGAGCAAATAAATGTGAAGGTCCGACTTGTTCTGTTGACAACCTGTGGCTCTCACACATTCACGTGGTCAGTAGTTTTAGTTATTAGTTAGCTATTTATTTAGTTCATTAATTTAGTTATTGGTGATTTATGATAATTTATTTAGGCTGAGTAGTTTGATATTTGTAACAGGTCATAGTGAGTTTCAAGGAAGATATTTTATGTTTTTTTTATTCATTTATGCAAAGAAGTCTTGTGATCCCACATATGGAATGGACTTTTATTTTGCAGTTAACTCTATAAACCCAGTGGAATTGATGAGAGATTAAATCGGTTATGGAGTAAAATTGGTTCTCTAATTGAAATTCTGTAAAGAATCATCACATTGTTCTGTAAATCCATTGGCCACTAGGGGGCGACTCATAAATACAGGAATAGCATGGGGTAAGTCATCCCTGGCATTTGTCCAGGATCGTAATTTTAAATGAGACTTCTAGAAAGCTCGAAAGTGCTATACATCATACCCCATCTGGCAGAAATGCTTGTTTGTTTGTGATAATGGACTTAATCAGAGTTTCATTTCAGAGGTATGTCATATGTCAACGGCCCTGCTGTCGGCTATCTGAGAATGTAATTGTTGTTCTCTATCCTTGCCTGGAACAGTCATAAAATAGTAAGGCGCATATTTAAGTGCATATGAATGTAACCTTTCATTAAATGTACAATTTCCCAGAAAAATTAGCAGGAAGCCTCTGTTTTGCCAAGTGTTAATGCTTTGTGAATGATTGGTAGGCATTACCCAGTACTGCACAAAGTGCTTGTCATTGACATTCGTCACCGTAAAGTATCCAGCTTTACTTTATCCACTCTCTCAGCTCCAGAAAGGATTTTTCTTTTTAAAAAACTTCTTTGTTCATTTTATTTTATTAATTTAAACTTGCGTGTGCCATTTAGCTTTCTTAATGCATTGTGTTATCTGCGTGATTTTTTTTCTCTGTTGCTTTCCGTTTGATGGTAAGTTCAGATATAGTGCCGTGATAGTTTGATGTTTAGGTTTTGAAATCCTGCATTAAGAAATGCCCTCACGAGTAAGCCAAAACTTATGCGTAAGTAATGAAGAAGAACTTATTATATGATTCTAAAATGTAATATATGACAATATCATATTTGATATTAATATATTTTGTTCTGATATCAAAGTAATTCAAAGTTATCCTCTTTGGAAAATGTTAGGGAAGTAGATGCAATGTCTGGTTTTCAGCTGAGGTCTGCAGTCGCTGACATAACCTGAACTCACAGGAGGTCTTTGTGATTAACCTGAACCAAGAATTGGGGCAGTTTTGTCTGAGGAGATCCTGTTCAGAAATGGAGGGATTTGGTGTTTCAAGGAATGAATATAGCACCAGCTTGAGTCACGTCTTATATAAAAAGTGCCAGAACAAGCCAAATGCAGAACATCACACTGTTGGTGCCTCAAACTAACCTCGACATGCCCCATCTTGTAATTCGTAACACAAAGTCGGCATTAATCTTTACCTTTCCATCTAATTGGAAAGTGGATTGTTTGCGTCCTGCTTTCTCAACTAAGAGCTCTGGGAAAGAAGAAGGAGAAAGAGGGTCTATACTCTTAATTAGATGTCCAGACTCCCATGTTTTTATACCCAATCAGAACAACCCAATTAGCATGTGTAATTTAACAAACGCTTACTCTGTAGTCTTGGAGAAGAATGGGTTTTGAAGGTCAGGGGGTATATTCAAATACACATTAGGATATTTTGGGTCAGGCCGACATGTATAGAGAGGAAGAAGGCTGATTCCTTGCTGGATTGTGCCTTTACAGGGGAAGGATTTGGCTCTTTGTCATGGGGGAACCTCATATACATCTGTAACATGTTACAAGCCCCCCCCATATTTTACACCCATGCTTGATTCTCCAATGCAGCCTTCTGGGGTGATGATCACTTCCTGACGGTGTAGTTTTCAGATGATGAGCTGAATTGTTGGTTATATTTACCAGTGTGGTTAATAAGACTACAGTGATGATCATAGAGACAAAACATAGAATATCTAAGATGATGTGTTCCTTACCACAGTCCTGTGGGCCGGCAGGCATCGTCAGCATGGCTTCCTGTTATTATTTTATTTTATTTTTTTGGGGGGGGGGGGATGGGGAATATTATTTCACA
>JABFEA020000054.1:6961574-6977237 GCA_019775915.2 Cyphomyrus plagiostoma
CTGCTGTTATACCTGCTAGAGGAGGTTACTTTGTTGAATCAAAGATATGACATTTTCTTGCTAATAAAGGTACTCAAGCGGTTAACATACTGTGCGTTTATATGTTGGCAAAAATATTGAGTGTATTTTTATTAAATGTTAAGTGAGTGACATGCAGATAATCTCTGCAAATCTCACTTTTGACTGGTGGTGTTTATCTAGAAATCGTAACGAGGTGTATTGGTGCTGAGAGATGCAGTGCACTGGAGCTTAAACGAGGAGAATCCAGTGTGCACAAAGTGCAGTGATTCCAATGTAGTTTCCCTGATAAATGCCCAGTCAGAAGATGTTAAACTCTGGACCCAAATGACACATTGACATTTCTTGCATGTAATAGCTTCCCTTCTCTAAGGGTGATGTTAGGAGTTAAATCTGGGGGTTTTAGAGTCATTTGCATGAAGCTTTTAATGCTTACATACCGACAATGCAAGTATTGTTTTAGGTATTTTCTTTTCCACTTATGTTATTAAACAAACATCTAGATTTCTGTACTTAATTAGTGGGAAAGACAGGGACGAGTTGAGAGTCCAAGAAACTTGGAACATGGAACATTTCAAGGAACAATGGCTGGAATATCAGTGACAGGAACATCGTGGAAAAGGTGACCAGACTTTATACAGAAGTGAAAACAGAAAACTGAAAGAAGATGCTTCCATAATTATAGCTAGATGGAAGAGTGGAGTATCAGTCAATATAAGTACAGCTGATCTAGGAACAGGAGGAGAGGACACTGAGGGAGACTTAGCCCCTTCTACACATTTCCCAACAGGAGTTTTGTTTATTGATCCTCTTATTTAAATCCTAGTGAAATTTTGAGTAGCTGTTTCTTTTTAAGCCAGAGGCCATAATGACACGGTACGGATCTTTTTGTTGACACACTCCTCTGCACTCTCCACGCGTCTCCACAGCCAAAGCCTCCTTCCCCACGGCTCGTGACAATTTCTGCTTTTAAGCCGTTTTTACTTCCCTAAGTAGTGAAATTAGCATTTCGGTATCCGGGCCCCTTCTGTGTGGAGCACGCCGGTTGCTGGCAGTTTTATACGATTCACAGCAAGTGATTTGCCATCTTGGAGACAACTTCATCAATAATGCTGATGTTTTTGTGGGAAACAGGAGGTTGGATCTGCGCCTGTCTTCCAGGAGCCTGGATTTTATGACAACACTATAACCGTAAATTTGGAAAAAAAAAGTGTACAGAAGATCTAATTAATATTAACTAACTGTTAATTAAATGTTTATGGATAGTCCACCCATCCATCTCACAAGTGTTTACCTGGTGCAGGATTGTGGGGAGTGGAGCCTAACCCAGTTAAGGAGCACCCTGAACAACATGACTGTCTATTGTAGAACACGCTAGGGGTGTGGCTAAAAATGGGCGGGGCATGGGCGGGCCCCCCAAATGGATTGTCTGCCCTACCACCTTTTGAGACTGATCAATTTTAACCAATCATTGATTAATTAACAACTTTTACTACTGCCAGTTCCCACCCCCCAATTGGTGCCCACCCAGCTAACCCAAACGCCCACCCTGGGAGGGCAGCCTGGTAGCGCCACTGGGACAGACACGACCCTCTACTGGTTCTTTTTCTCATTTCATGTTCCTGTTCACTGGTATACCACTCTTGGCTATAAGATGGCTTAGATAAGTGTTATCTGTTTTGAACTACTGTACAGCAGAGGAGCAGATTTCAGGCCCAGAAAGTAAAAATCCTGACCAGGATTTTGTTTCAACCAACCAGTTGAGTACTCTGTGACTGTGACTCTTTATACTCAACTGCTTGGTTGAAACAAAATCTTGGTCTGGATTTTTACTTTCTGGGCCTGAAATGTGCACCTTTGTACATTGGGGATATTCAAAAGTTCTATCATGTCTGTTCATTGATACAATCAGTGACTAACGTTTTGTTTTAACTGCAAACATATAATAATGTAACAAAAATACCTGAGATATAGTTACTTCGGAGATGGCCGTAAATACAGAATTATCCTATTTCACCACTAAACAAATCTAAAATATTGACGGTGTCCTATCCCACTTAGACTCTGTTGTCTTGCCGTAAGATTTCATGGGTGCATAGATACTGTAGTTTCTGACCAAACGAGACTGCACTCGACTCTTGCATCTTGCAATGTCACACCTTCATCCACCTGCAGCCAAGCAGCCGCTGGCAAGAAGTCGTTAAGAGTTAATTGGTAGGAATAAATGATTTATGCCTCATGTACTGAGCAGATTATGGCAAGGATTTTAACAACGAGCTAAACCCTGATAAATCACAGCCAACAGCAAGCAACAAAGCACATTTAATTGCCAGGCATAATGCATTTTCTTTGACATAAATGGTGTAATCAGGGTATTGAAATCAGATAATTGAAAAAAGTAGCTAAACGCACTGGTACTTCACATTTGCAAAATCTCTGGTGCCTTGAACCCTAAGGGATCATTAAAGTTAAAAAATCGTGGTCAACAAAGATGCCAGTTTAATTTGAATTCCTCCAGTCATGTACTGTTCAGCTCTCATTGCCTTTCCGCAAAACAACAGCTGTTGTATGTGGTAATAATGAAATTAGTGATGTCACGTGGCAATGGAGTGAAAGATGGTCTGTTTGGCACATGTGGTGGAGATCAGTGCCTATGTCACCCTCAGCAGGAAGAACGTCCTGCATTCTCCTCTCTCTCCTCAAGTGCTGGTCATCCTCACTGGCACATGGGGGGGTGATGTTGGCAATGGCGGGATCCTGGAAGGTCTCTGCGGGAGGTAAATCAAGGGATCCAGGGACTTTTCAAGGATGTCTCCGAAAATCGTTAAAGCTCTGCCTGTAATGGGTCTAAAAACTAAGAGCCCATATGGAGTCAAGCCAGCAGGACAAGTCTTTGAATCCCTTACTTTCCTGAGAGTATGACTGGGCTGAATCGCAGATTAACTCACAGCAGCAGCTTCACCCTCTATTTCACATGCATTCTGCTGTGTATCAGATGCATACAGCAAGTCGATATGGAGAATCAACTGCCAGGATCAAAGTGCGTAGCCAGCCTGCAGCGTTGGAAAAAGATGGAGAAGCGGTCCTCTTTGAGACTTCAAAGATTAAAGAGATTCGACTTAAACCACAAGGATTTTACTGAGCTTGTACACCCGGTGTTTGAGGGAGTTCTGACTGATCCTAATCCATAGACAATCAAACTCGGAAACAATGGAAGCAAACTGTATAAGAAATGCCATGGTGTCAGAATAATGAGAGGATGAAAGCTGTACTTATGATCCTAAAAGCACAGAGGAAAATGCAGCTTGCTAGGTGTCACGGAAAAACCCTGATATGTCATGGCCAGCAAAATGGGAGTCTCTGCTACTGTCATTTGGGGGGTTGTGGACACACTGGAGGGTCCTCATGTAGTCTAACACCATGCAGTTACTCCATAGATTGTCCCTAAAATGCCAAGTGTATGAGTGTTTTGTGTCCATTAATGTGTGGGTGTGCATTATGAAGTAATAGTCATGGTACCTTAGGAGTAACTCTCGTTATAGCATGGGGATACCCCACTGTCCTTATCACTATGCTTTAATGGTACTACTACTGCTACTAGTAATAATAATAATTGTTACTATTATTATAACTCCCCCATGGAGACATTCTCTTTACGCCTCCCCCACTTTCTCTCTGTAGGTGAGAGTGAGGCGGCAGTGGAGGCCAGCCACCCATAGCAGCACTCAGCGAGCTGGGGGTTAAGAGGCTCGCTCAGGGATCCGCAGATATGCTGAGGCCGGGCTCAAACCTGCAGCCTTCCGGTCACAGGCAAAGAGGCTTAGCCCCCTGGAAACCTAAAATACATTTTTGCTTCCTCCCAGCTCCCAGTAAATATATGATACCGGGAGGAAGCAAAAACTCGGACTGTCTGCGGGTCCCCAAGGGCTGGGTTGGGAAACACTGCTATAATACATTAAAGAGTATTCAAAGGAGGACAGTTATTTATCCTTTTAGACAGTCTTGCAGTGAAGTTAGACCAGAGGTGCTTCTAGAAAGAATATGATTTGGGCAGGGGAACAGTACTTTGAGTCACACTTTAAATCCTGGTCAGGTATGCCGTGATCAGTGTCCCAGCACAAATCTTCATTGACCGGTGCTCAATGTCCTTTTTCCCCGATCCATAAACTTTCAAAGTCAAAGACATCGGAGAGCAGGTCTGCGTTTCAGAGCAGTGACGTGGGAAGGAGGAAGCAAAGATGAACGCACGGAGATCTTAGCACACGTGGAGACATGAAATACCCCAGCACATGGGGTGAACCCTAACCATTTGGGAAGGGAAAGACTTCTGAGGCAGGTGTGCTGCCTTTACACTAACATAGCATCTCCACTTCTGCTGATAACAGTTGAATATACATATATACTGGTTAATATCCAGTTTCATATATGTTACTGCCCCCAACCTTATACCCTGGGATAGGCTACAAGCCCGTCCGGGAACTGAGGCCAGATTAGAACATTGGGTAACACTTTACTTAAGGGGGCACTAATAATGCAGTAATACACTCTTAGTTTCTCGTTAATTAATGCACTAATTAAGTGTTGATTACGTACTGATCCCATGTCCATTCATCATTAATCAACCATTGATTAATTTCTTGCAGAACTATATTAGTTAACAGTTAATAAACTAAAGTAATTCCTGTATGGACTGTCATAATCAATTAATGATGAACTAACACTTAGTTAATGGTTACTTAATGCCTTGAATAGTATGCAAGGCAAAATGTACTACTACATTTGTGTCCCCTCAGGTGAAGAGTAAAGTGTCATTTCTTCCATTTCTTTATTAGGTCATAATTTGTTCTTGAGGAACAACTGAGTAACTAAGCAACTAAGTTATTTGTGCTACCTCAAGTAAAGTGTTACCGGATGTTGAAAGATCAGTGGGAGGATAAAATGGGATGCAGAGAAACTGTAACACTGGTAATAATTAATGTTAATTACAATTATTGTTACTGAAAATATCCCAGTTAGGGAATGCATGTAAATATAGTTATATAGTTATACATGTCAGAATAAGACCAAAACCCAAAATGTTTTGTTAGGTAATTCTCCAAGCCTTCTGTACAGTTTTAATAAAACTGTTTAAGATGGAACGTGATCGAGCTATTGATTTTGGTTAGTATGCAGCAAGGAATTCTGGTCATGGACAAAAACTAATTTAATAATTGTGTGGATATTGATTTCTAAATTTTACTTGCATGTTGTTATATGAATTTCACAGTCGTGTTAGCACGTCTGGCCACTTATTCTCCCTGAATAGTAACAGCTTAATGCAGCGTTATTGATGATGTACAACTCACCCTATGCGTGTTAAGCATAGAGAACAAAATCCTTTACTATACCAGAGCTAGGTAATTAACAGATTGAGGACTTAATAATAATAATAATAATAATATAGGAGAATACAATTCTCGGTGAAAGTTTAATTCCAGTGTTTCTGGAAATCCTTTATCAAAAAGGAATGCTCTGTTCTTGTCACACATTACAGAGCAGATGCAAATGGAGTGTTTCACCTTTCATGGTCCAGCTGACGGAGGATTAGTCAGAGGGACATCTTTGGGTGTGTGTGTGCGTAAGTGCGGGGGGAGACGTGCTGTAACATGGGCCGGCCATGTCAGTCACTGCTGGCGCTGGGGCAGGTTCCTAAAAACTGGGGCACTCAGGGCAGGGGGAGAGGGGTTTGCTCTGTCACTCCTGGCTGTCTTCACCCTTAATAAAGGCAGGCAGATTGCGGCTCAGCCCGTAATACTGACGTGAAACCTTAGTGTAACAAACCCCGCCCCCCCGAATCCGCATTTCCTGCTGTCTGACAAGTATTTTTTTCTTCTTTTCCAATTGAATGCTGGATGCTTATTCTGAGAGCGACTCATTCCTATGCGTTTATGAACTATCACGAACTCTATGGATTACTCATTTTTTTAATTTTAAAAAATTTGTCTTCGTTCGGTTAAGACGCCGACGTTTAATAGTTAATGTCACATGAATGCATTAGAGAAGCAGAGGAACTGCAATATGAAATGTCATCAAAGGAAGTAGGAGGAGGTCTTCAGCAAGATACAAAACCGTTCGTTGCATACGGGGGGGTTGGGGTGGAGGTATGAGCCAACACTGCAGCCCACTGAGCCAACAACAAGATCTTTTCTCTTTCTTATATAATATTCTGGCATCCATGTCATGTAATGGACCCAGACCGGGTTAAGAAGTTAGAAAATGGATGGATTTGTGAATGGATTCATGAATGGGTATTTTAGAACTTTAAAATAAAGGGAATCGTAGCCAAACCTCATGTCATATTTCCAATACAGGCAGTCCCCAAGTTAAGAATGTCTGATTTAAGAATAACTCGTACATACAAACGTAAAGCGATAAAGCCATATGGTTCATAATACCGGGGGGGCGGCATGGTGGTGCAGTGGTTAGCACTGTTGTCTCACACCTCTGAGACCTGCGATGGGCTGGCTCCCCATCCAGGGTTGTTCCCTGCCTCGTGCTCGTTGCTTCCGGGATAGGCTCCGGACCCCCCGCGACCCAGTAGGATAAGCGGTTTGGAAAATGGATGGATGGATGGATGGATGGGTTCATAATAACGAACAGGGACTACTTTATGACGCTTGTGAAAACATTGCGCGGCTTCAGTAGTTCGACAGATCGAGGTGCAGTACAGTTTCATATGTAGTTACTTTGATTAATACTGTACAATTAACATTATAATGTACTGTATTATTCTTTTTCTGACTTAATTAGAAATCTAACTTAAAGACAGACTTAGGGAACGGAACTTCTGTTCGTAACTTTGGGGATACCTGTATCTTAACGCAATGACGACTGTAAGGTTCTGACTGGCGATCCTCCGGCTGTCCCATTGCCTGGCAGATTCGCTGCAGGGTGAGTACCAGCGGAAACTCTACAAGGAACTGATGGAGAATTACAATCGGCTGGAGCGGCCGGTCCTCAACGACTCCTCGGCCATCGTGGTGGAGCTGGGCATGACGCTGCTGCAGATCATCGACGTGGTGAGTCCTCACATCACAGCCCCCCGGGGGCCAGTCGACCCTGCCTGTCTGTTCTTCTGTTAGCATCTCATTTGACACTCATGGGCAGTAAACTGAATAATAAAACCAGGGAGTACGATAAATATGAGCTGGCATGAAGACCTTGAGCTTTGGTGGGTGGATGGATGGATAGATGGATGGAGAAGTCATCTAGTAAATGCATTCTCAGAAGAAGCAATTACATGCTATTATGCGTATAAGTAAAGCTTTTTCTGTTTTCCTTTGTGTAAATATTCATTAATACTCCTTACTCAGAGACAGGACTCATCGTCACATGACTATAGCGCCGCGCTCAGTTCCATTGGGTGGAATCACTTGCATATGAGGATTCGGAAACGATCGTCATGGTTTAATAACCTGGCACATTTTATTCCAAGACACTTTACTAGGGATAATTATTCCACAGAAACGTCATTACAGAAAATGCAAAAACTGGAGATATGTGCGAAATATTGCTTCAATTCAAGAAACCTGTTTAAGGGAGTAACGACTATGGTCAGAAATCCAATATACTTTAGGCACTATGATAGTGAACAGAGAGCTGATGGGAAAGTGGGTAGGGAAAGAAAGTGTAGTTTATACAGTATAATCCCGTTATAATGAAGTATCGTCTGTAACGGACAAGGTCCACTGGTCCCGGCCATGTGCCTTTAAGAACATGCAGAAAAAAGCATCGGATATAGCGAATTCGCTTATAACGGAATTTCGCTTATAACGTTCAAACAATTTGGTCCCCAGGGCCGCTTTTAGCTGTAGTTCTGTTCGGCTATAACGGACATGCAGATCCGCCTACAAGGCGCGTGGCGTGCCGGTGATATTCAGCGCAGATACAGAGTCGGGATTATTAATAGTCACGCTCATTAAATAGGCATGAAGTAACAGCAGGCAACACTGATTGGTCTGTGTGGCTGTTCATCACCAGGCACAATGTGTCGGCAGACGACGCTCACAGCTGGAGGGATGCAGTAGGCAATGAGGTCAAGGTTACTACTGTACCGTACATGTATAACCACTTATATGCCATATATACTTACAACAGTCAGGTAAAGTTGGATTACTACATGTACTATATAATAATCTATACCACAAGTGTGTCTGCTGGGGTGTGACATGAGTAAATGGTGTCCTGTAGTTGTGTTCTGGGCATGCAGCATCTGTGGATATAACGGACTTTGGATATAATGGACTGATTTGCTGGATCCCTTAAAGTCTGTTATAATGGGATTGTACTGTATGAAAACAGAGTCCAAGAATCCTCCATAATCCAGTAGAGAATATGGGGCAGGGAGGTAGCTAGATGGATGCACACCATGAGATTTTGCAGATATTTTTAGGAAAAAAAGCTCTTTATTCATAACTGTAACACAGGTTGCATAGTAAACTGCATAGGTCTCTTTGGACATATTCTCTTAAAAGAAGTTCCATCCAGTCTCTAGTGGCCCTTGAGATGCGTTTCAGGCTTACTTTTCTGTGTATGTTCATGGCTTAATTCACACAAGGCTGTTAGCGCACTCTGGATTTGACCGGATAATTGGATGATGTCAAGAGTGTGTGTAATTCTTTGATAAATCAATACCGTTTTGACTTTCAGATAGCTGGTGCGATGCATCATCCTAATCCCTTAGTAATGAAGTTTCTCACCATCTGCCCCCTAGCAAAGTAAGTTCAGATGTAATTTGCCTGTTAGATGATCTTCAGTCAATGCTGCCCTCTGAGCTGAACGCTGGCTGTCTCAACAGAACTTGTGCAACACCCATGTGAAGCTTCGTGTCATTGAGGTCAGATTCTAGGATTAATTAAGGTGGGGGGGGGGCATTCAGACAAAGGAGGCAACCTAATTATTAACCAATAATATGTTTCAAATTGGCAGGGAACAGTACAGGAAGTACTGATACTGAGCTTTCAGCTGTGGCCAGGCCCCTGTACACCCCCCTCCTGCCAGCGTGTATCTAAATGTCTTGACATATTTTATGGTATGTGGCATTAAAATCTGGAAGCCAGGGCATTTAACAAATGAAGAGATGTACGAAAGCACAGTCTGGGTCTAAGTTTATAGATGGTCAAGCCTTGAGGAGGGCCTGCAGGTCTGCCTCTCTGAGGTTAATCACGGGTGGCAGGAACAGGCAAGTAAAAGTGACGGGGGAGAGCATTTAGTTGAGTGCATAACTCAGACCCTACCTGATCTGCAGGTCCCTCACTGGACCTGTCTTATCTCCGCTGTCGAAACATGCAAATCAACTCAGACGGACAGATATTGCACGCCGATATCGAAAAGTCGCAGACTCACAGCTGACGGAGACTCACAAATTTTATGTTTTATGAATTGACCCCCCCCGTTACACCCCCCCCCTTATAGCACCTTATAGCGAAAAACATATTGAGTCAGTTTAATAGAACTTGAAAGCTGGCTGTAAAATTCATTCCTGGAAATACAACAAGCTTAGAGCTGCAGGTAGAGTACTCAAGGGTACCTTGAGACTTATGTCGCAGGACTACTGGGTGACAATGAAGCGTACGCTCTGAATTCGTAAAAATGTATTTGCGCTAAACTGAAATAAGCTCATGACTGTGATGCCCGTGTATAAGTTCAGAACATTAAACCTTTATTGTCATTTTTTTTTTTAACGACACAGAAGCTACGACAATAAAAAGCCTAGTGGGTAATGTGTCTAACTTTCAACGGGGTGTTAATTGCTTTTCTCACCTGTAACAAGGTGACAGATGAGGCATAAATGAAGCTGCTGTTTTACTGTGTACTAGACACAGGAAGTGAGGTGACGCCTCTTTGTGTCGTACCACACATTCTGTTCACCACAGTGAACTATCAGCAAATCAGCCACTATAGCACATGATGTCATGCAGAGTTTTTCGGAACTCCCATGTGATATAATACTCAGGAATTAGCTTGATAATTTAGCCATATATGTTGGGGATGCGCGGGGAGGGGAAGCATTCGATCAGCTTCAGCCCCTCAGGGTCTCCAAGGTGGAGGCAGATGGAGAGCAACCCATGAAATCTCAGAAGCGTGACTGCGTGTCAATGAGCTCCCGGGCCGGGACAGATGCTGCGATTCCCTCAGGGGGCTGAGTGTCTGAGGCGGCGGGGGTGGCGGGTAACGTGGGTAAACAGAGGAAAGCGGAGGCTAGATGGTTTGGCATGGAGTGGGTGGGTTTGGGTGTCAGCTCACCTCATTCTCTCTCTGGCCAATCTCACACGCATTACCAGGAAGGAATGTGTTTGGCTCTCTGTCACGCTACTGAGATTATATTCAACGCCAAAGTTATCCCAGGCCTTGTCGTTTGATGCCGAGCTCCTAGAAGGACCTTCTGTTGTGCAACATAGCTAGAACTGAACAGCAGAGAGCTGTTAGCAAAATACTCCTCGTTGGTTTAAATGTGATGAGAAAAATAGCATGAAAAATAATATTTTAATGTAAAGAAATGCGTGTGGTGCAGAAGGGCACCACGCAGCGGTCCACCCCTGCGCACCGGCGCCCCCCACCTAGGAAGGAGAGATCTCCCAGGACTGACGGTGGCGAAGCCACATCTGGAGGGCACAGGGCGCACTGCAAGTGCGAGAGACGGGGCCTTGGAACTGGCTGATAGGCTCAGGTCGGACTCCTCTACAGAGCATGCTCTAGCCGCTGTCAGCAAGGAAGAAAAATCTCTGCTCTGAAATAGGCAGGTCGCATATTAAGCAGGATGCTCCACGTTCAATCAGAAGAACTGTCTTATTGAGATCAGAGTAAGCCCCTTCTGAGTGCAATGCCACCTAACCGCAGCGATGCAGATAACATGGCAGCCAAATTACATATTTACAGTTGATAATAGTTGCATCTATTTATTTAACTTGCACAATAAACAAGTCATGATTGTCCAATAGGAATGTTCCTTACCTAAAGTTTTATTATTGGACAATTTCTAGCTTAAGTAAACTGAAAATTCCTGCTTTGTGGAACACCCAACGCCCCCCCCCCGGAAAGTGAATTACCCAGATAGCTGATGCACAGATTTGAATTGGGGGGCAGATCGTCCTTGACAGGTTTCTTCCCCTTCATGCAAAGTAGGGATGCGGCAGGAAGGAGGGGTGACACTGTTGGGGGGGGGGGGAGCTTTCAGAAAAGGATTTTTTAAAAATCTGTTTCCGAGAGCTGCTTGTGTAAAACCCCTCTGAGGGAAAGGGACGACTCAGAGCTGAAAAGATGCAAAGCTTTGTTAGCAATTTCCGCCTTAAACTGACAACACTGATTTTTTTTTTTAAATATTCCTTTTGCATATAATCGTTTCATTATTATTATTATTATTATTATTATTATTAAGAAGAAGAAGATAAAGAATTTGAGTGTTTGAATAAATTGAATAGATATATTCAGGGATCAGCATGCTGGCGCAGTGGGTAGCGCTGTTGCCTTGTACCTTGTGTCTCCGATGTGGCTCCCTGTGTGAGGAGATTCCACATTCTCCTCGTGTCTTTGTCATCGTGGGGTTTCCTCTGGCTACTCCAGTTTCTCTCTACAGTAAAAAAACATACTAAAGTCAATTGGACTTGCCAAATTGCCCATATAGATGTGCACACGTGTGTGTGTATGGTGTGTGTGTGTGAATAGTGCGTGAGTGTGAATGGCGTGTGAGTGTGTATGGTGTGTGTGTGTGAATGGTGTGCGTATGGTGTGTGTGTGAGTGTGTGTGTGTGTGTGTCTGTGTGTGAATGGTGCGTGAGCGTGTATGGTGCGTGAGTGTGTATGGTGTGTGTGTTTGTGTGTGTGTGTGTATGGTGTGTGTGTATGTGTGTGAATGGTGCGTGAGTGTGTATGGTGTGTGTGTGTGTGTGTGTGTGTGTGTGTGTGTGTGTATGGTGTGTGTGTGCCCTGGGATGGGCTGGCGCCCCGTCTTGGTCGTTCCCTGCCCTGTGCCCATAGGCGCCAGACCCTGAATAGGTGGTTACCGAAAATAGATGGATGGATGGATGCATGCATGGATGGATGCATGGATGGATGGATGGGACATTTCTGAAGCAGTAAACATTACAACATGAATATTCTGAAATAAATTATATAAAATCTGCAGAAGTGACATACAGCATTCAGTTGCATTTAAAGTAAACATTTAGGTTAAAATTGCCTGAACATACATGCATTAAATAGCTGTGAAATACATTCACATAAAAAGGGCTGTAAGGGGTTGATTAATCTGTGAATGACTTAAATGTATTGAGTATTTTGGAGATTATGCTGCAGTTATAATGTTTTTATAGGGTGATAGTTATTTTAATGGCAGAGTAAAAGAGCCACGTAAAAGAGTACCTCTTTAATTATCTGCTGTGTAAAGAGAGTCACCCCACACTGAGTTCAGGTGTTTACAATTTATTTAGGAAGCTTACTTTTCACAGTTAACCAGTCAGCAAACAAATGTAAAAGAAATTGGGTCCAACATAGATAATTCTGGTCTGGGGTTCTTGTCAAAACAGAAGTGACAAACCACGGGGCCTAACACAAATCGCAAGGCCTAACACAAACCACGGGGCCTAACATAAACCGCAAGGCCTAACACAAACCATGGGACCTAACACAAACCACGGGGCCTAACACAAACCACGGGGCCTAACACAAACCGCAAGGCCTAACACAAACCACGGGGCCTAACATAAACCGCAAGGCCTAACACAAACCACGGGACCTAACACAAATCGCAAGGCCTGACACAAACCACGGGGCCTAACTGGCCCATCAGTGGACAAACACAAAGCACATGGGGGCCTGCATCACAAAGCGAGATTTGTCAGTTAGCTAGATAACTTATCGGATTAATGGTACCCCGGTTTAAAGTGCATTTATCTTCATTCATTTACATTTAGCTAAGATTACCTTAAATCTGACAAGTTAGGGGGTATTTTTTAATCTACGTTTCTTAGGTATGGGCCATAGTGGTGGTTCTGAGGCTAAGGATCTGTTGCTGGTTTGAATCCAGTGAATGTCAGGAGTGACCATGCTTTGTCGGTGTTGTGTGCTGGTAGTGCAGGGCAGCAAGGAGGGAGATCCAAACTGGAGTGAGGGTCAAACGGAGGTTTATTGCACACCGACACAGAACAACGTTAATGCCGGAAGAGACGCAGACGCAGACCTAAAACCACAAGACAAGCACAGGACTGGCGAGCGGCAACGCCACACAGGTGGAAACGATGGGTAATCAAGAGGTAACGAGGTGGGCGTGGCACACACAGGAGGAGCGGACGATGCTGGACGTAACAGTCGGGATTGGTTCTCTAGTCCCCAGAAAAACACTCACATTGGTTTATCCAGACTAGTGTGGTGCTGAGGTATCACCCGCTGCACAGCTGCACTCAGGTTCTCATTCCGGAAGTGCTTTGTCATGTGGGGAGTGCGGCAGCATCAGTGTAATAAGTGCCTATTCTTCACCTTACATGTCTTAAAATGTAATTTGTATTGTTTTCATTCTTTATATATCTAAATATTTATATTCCATTTACTACTTTCTCATTTGCACTATGACAAACCTTTTTCCGCGATATAACAGGAGGAGTCACAACAGGCACACCAAAGGTATAACTCAGTAGCTACTATGTAATGTTATACAGATGCATACTGACCCCATTGTGGTTTCTTTCTGAGATCAAATGTTACTGCACAGACAAAGGAGTCAACAATTTATGTGACAACTGGGATTAGATTCCAATGAACACATGCAAGTAAAACTCCCATGAGCATAACTTGAAAAGGATCTGTCTAATACTTTGAGTTATCAATGCTACCGGGGTCAAGTTTCAAAACTGCCCTTTTATTTTGTATCACTATGCAGCACTGCTTCAATTTTTGGCTGCTCTAGTTCAGAATTGAACAATTGCTAGGTAGTCAACCTTGAAATGTTTCTGCTAAGTTTGAAAAAAGATCTGGCAAATACTTTTTGAGTTATTGTGCCACTGAGAAACTGTCTGCGGTACTGGCGGCATACCGGTACTAACACCATATATATTTCCCATCTGGGGAATATAACTTTAGTATCTGTAAATGGTCTGTAGAGTGGGGGCATGCGTCCTGTGATGGGGTGGCGTTCTGTAGCCCCCAAACCATCAAACTGCCTGGGATAGACTACAGGCTCTCAGATGACCCTACCCAGAATCAATCAATGGAAGGATGAAAATGTAACGCAGATGACATGGGAGGGAATAAAAATGTGTCATGCACTATTCTGAGAAGTTGTTCAGTTTCCCACAATTGTCCTTCATCCGAACGGCCTAAAAATATGTATAGCATCGCTAAGCATTTTCATTGCACTCCATTTAATGGATGTCCTTATTTTTTCTTTTTAAGGATGAAAAGAACCAAGTGCTGGTCACAAATGCTTGGCTGCAGCTGGTGAGTCTGACCTCATTATTCCATATGAATCTAATGGAACTGCTCTGAAGGAGCGACTGGTTATTTAACCATGAACACATTCAATGGACGCACGTCAGCCTTTTTTGTTTAATAATGTCATAAATTGTGTTTATTGGAGTGGTGTGCTGCTGCTGTATGTTAGGCTATACTTCATGTTTTTGTTGTGTAAACTGGACACTCTCTGCTAAAAAAAACAGTGTGACGAGCTTAAGCCGATTAAGCTAATTGGTCAGTTTATGACATGTTTTCACATGATGGTTTGATGGTTTAGCTCAGGGTTACTCAAATCACGGTCCCCGAGGTCCGAGCACTGCTGGTCAGTCAGGTGTGAAGCCTCTGACCAATCAGAATCAGAGAGAACTGAAAACAAGGCCTGCATTTGGGAATCGAGGTCCAGATTTGAAGGACCCTGGTTTAGCTGGTCATATCAGCTCATGATGGTCATTCTAACTGGTTTAGCTTATTATACCAGCATGACCAGCTTAATAAACTGGCCACATCAGCATGACCAACTGGTGACCCACTCAGGTAAACCATCAAAGACCAGCTAGGTACCATCTAAAACTAAAGCTGATTTTTATAGACATTTTTCTTATGTATAACAGGTTTCAGATCAGCTCCTCAAATCTCATTTTATTACACAAGCTTTTCACTGGGGGGGGGGGGGCAGTTTGGATTTTGGTGAATTCATTATTCAGGTGTTTCTAAATTTCAGGAGGAACAGCAATTTGACCAGGAACAGCCAAAACTTTCAGTTTACACCAGCTTATCATGTTCTGGGGGGGGAGGGTAATTGTGGGGGACCTCCACAATATTAATGTCCTCACAGGGCGCTGTTGGTTTACTTACCACCATTAGTCTGCTTCTCAAATCCAACCATATGGTGGCCAATGCCTGAAGGAATAGATTTTGCCTTCATCTGAACCAGTGAATTTTAATGTTAATTTAATGTTAAAGTTCATTTTGTTAATTGTCACCAGCATGTTTTTTGAATGTACTGTAAAGCATCCATGAGTGTGAGAAAGTCACATATAAAAAAACTATTATTATTATTATTATTATTGTTATTATTATCTTTCATGGGGGCGGCATGGTGGTGCAGTGGTTAGCACTGTTGCCTCACACCTCTGGGACCCGGGTTCTGGTCTCCGCCTG
>JABFEA020000054.1:7013739-7030478 GCA_019775915.2 Cyphomyrus plagiostoma
ATAAACTCATTTCACAGTGTGGTGTTTTTGAGGGTCACTGAAATGTTATGGGGGCTATCAGTGGCCATAGTGCTTAAACAACGGTATGTGAAACGTGTCACTGCGTTAAAGCTAGATGGGATGTAAGGACACGTCATTGTGACTCAGGGATCCTGAAAAGCACCTGCTACATCGACGTGCGCTGGTTCCCCTTCGATGTGCAAAAGTGTGACCTGAAGTTTGGGTCCTGGACACACAATGGCTGGCTGCTGGACCTGCAGATGGTGGCGGTTGACATCTCAAGCTACATCCCCAACGGAGAGTGGGACCTCGTCGGTAATATTACCGCCTCTTCCTTAAGACCCTTCAATGTGCAATCAGAAAGACACCAATGCAAAGTCAACAACCAAGCAGTTAAACACTGAGCTGGGCATTCGTAATTTGTGAAATTATTAATAATTATATTGTGGCAGCTAAAATGTTCACCTTGCCAGTGTTTTTAGCTGTCAGATTATCAATGGTTGTTAGGGCGATTATGATCCAGATTCCTATTAAAGTTCAAAAAAGTTCTAGAAGTAAAAAAAAAGTAACATTACAAAAATGACCTTTTTCCCTCCAAAATTCCCACAGGTGAATGGTAATGGAATATACTTCTTCCAGATGTTTGATGTCAGTCTTTGTCCTTCCAGCAGTGTGGCAAATCCCGTTCAGCACATTCTAATTGGTCATACAGTCGGAGTCACATGATTGGCCCCGACCAATCATATTCTGGGGCACATGCATTGCTGGGAGCTGGTGTAACAGATGGCTGAAGTTTGCCCCTCAGTTACAAATTAGCCATTGAGTCTGGTGCAGGCCCAAAGCCAAACCCCATACAGATGGAGGTGTTTAACAAACTACTGTACAGGTTTCACAAAAACATCTCTGATTTGTCCAGATCATTTTCCCAGTGTAGGGTTACATGTATATTGTTGAAATGTCAACATATAGCAAACATATATAATTCAACATATTGCATTAAAATAAAATGCAGCGAAAAGCACAAGCACTGACATTTATAAGGATTCATAAGTACCTGCAAGCCAGTGGCAAGTATAAATTACAGGATCACAACTGTGTGGAAACTGGTTTTGTTTAACTTGAGGATATCCATTCATCCATCCCTTTACCAGTAGCGTGTTTAGTAGAGAGTTACAGGATTTTCCGGAAGTATATTCTAGGGAATACTGAGCACAAGAGAGAAGACACCCTGGAAGGAACGCCAGCCTGTCACAAAGTGTTTAGTCAACCGATGAGAAATGCTTTCGGCTGCCTCCTTGCTTTGATAATATGTTGTGTCGGTTTCTAAAGTCAGTTTTCGATTGACATGTCATTTCCAGGATATGCATGCAAATTGGTTTTTTGTTTTTTAATTTTTTTTCCCCATAGCTCAATGTAGATTATTGAGATTGAAAGAAAAATGTAAATCTGGCAACTCTGACCAGGATGAAAAGTCCATATATTCGGAATTAAAGCAAGTGACAATTGTGCAAGCTGGAAGGACGAGCATCATTATAAAATTAATCTTGACAGTTTTCTTGCAATCGGCGTTAGCTTTGCGATCCGAAATGCATGCATATGTAATCAGTGCCGGTAGAGGACAAAGATACCCATCTGTCCATCATGCAAGTGTCAGGGATCTCTGATTGGCTGCTTCCGTATTGCGTCTTTGAGAAACGAGCAGGCACAGTGCACGCACCTTCATGTCCTGTGGTACTCAGGGGTCCCCGGGAAGAGGAACGAGCTGTATTACGACTGCTGCAAGGAGCCGTACCCCGACGTGACCTTCACCGTCACCATGCGACGCCGCACGCTGTACTACGGCCTCAACCTGCTCATCCCCTGCGTGCTCATCTCCGGTCTGGCCCTGCTGGTCTTCCTACTGCCTGCCGACTCGGGGGAAAAGATCTCGCTTGGTGAGAACTCACTGCAGCACGTAACAGCGGGTGTCTGCTAAGAACTGTCATTAACAAACTGGCATGTTAGTCATTGTTTCCACTGTAAATTGTCTTTCACTGGACGGAGAAATAAGGAGAGGGGCCTGGACATTAAGTACAGAAGCTTTGATCGCTTAGGTAACTGATGCTCTGGAGTGCTGCCCTGATAAGTACGTACCTCTGGTCTTATGCCAGACAGATTTACACTCCACATAAATTTACATATTTAATTGTTGTCACATGCGTCATACAGGAGAGATATATGCATTATAGAAGAGAGCTTCTAATACAGAAGAATCCCTAAAATATGAACCATTAGCTAATGATTGAGCATAATGTTCATTCCAAATGAAGACTAAATTTAAAGTCAGTGGTTGCTACTGCCAGATATGAGCGTAATAATGTAGTACTTTGACACTAAAATAGTCATCAGTAAGTCACATTGAGAAGTTTGTGTATTGCATTTATTTTGGTTCCTGAATTCTCTTCCAACAGTGCATATATTGTACTTGTTGGACACGATTTAAAATATACTTTGTAAAATTGTCGCTCAAGGTCATCAGTGTATTACAAACCCTTATCCAGCACCTGCGATTCCCATAATCCTCTGCTCCTACAATTGGACCACTTCTGTCCTCAGGGATATAACTTGGAAATTCCATCTCTTTACTTAATGTGCTGGCAGAAAAACCAAATAAGTATAGAACTAATATTTATGTTATATGTAAATGTGGTGAGTAGAGACATTGTTGAGGTCAGTGTCTGGAAATGACGGACGTGCCCGACTGAATTGACTCCTCTGGTCTGTCTTTTTTAATCAGGAATTACTGTCCTGCTGTCATTGACTGTCTTCATGTTGCTGGTGGCTGAGATCATGCCTGCTACCTCTGACTCGGTGCCTCTGATTGGTGGGTTTACCATTATCACTTTTTCTACTGCCTCGTCTGTTGGTGGCTCTTTATTACCTCACCCCTTTCTTACAAAGGGACACCTGTGTACCTATACTTTGTAAAAAGTTTGCAGAACCAGTTTTTTTTTATGCAATAACTTGACAAAGTGTCAACGAAGATTTCCATTTTGGTTGTTTATTACATAATGCCCAGTATTACATTTTCATCATTAAAAAGTACAACTCACACATTTTGTCGCAACATCTATCACAATATCTAATAATTTATTACTAAATGCAAGGAAATGTATTACATAATGCATTCAAGCTATTACGAAATGTGGCAGATTATTACATAATGTGTTATAAGAAGGACTGAGACTATCATTTGTCTTCATCACTTCCAGAAGTACATCTACAGGTATCAGGAAACTTAAAAACTATTGTGGAAGCACGATGTGTATGCAGAATATGAAACTTGAAGAAGTAGCTCAATGTAATTTAAGAAGTATATTTTGACACTTGTATATGATAAAGAAAGAACATTCCAGAACCATATTGATAATCGATAGTGGAAATCGAATATCTGCAGAAAAGGTCTAAATGTATGCATACTTCTGAGCTTTCAGATATTGTAAGGATTACAAATAAGGAAGAAGTTGACTTGAACTTGTAAAAATTCACATTTACTATTAAGGTGGAGCCATTTCAAGGCCACAGCCATGTGAGCTGGTCTCGATAATGGTGTTTATTTGTGAAGCTCTGTTCTGCAGCTGCAGATTCAGTTGTTTTTGCTTTGTGTTGTATGTTTTTAATTATATAATATCTATGCAAAAATAGAATTGTAGCATGATGCCTACAAGTTATCCATTAAGATGTCTGGCTTTGTGGAAGACCCACATGAGATGTACTTTAACAGTGGTGAGCGGTTTGATGCAAATGCCGTATTTTTAATGGGAGTTTGTGTCAGCTGACGTCTGTAGGCAGTCAAAAAATAGGCAGGATATATCCAGATGAATGGGAATGTTGCGTGCGCGGGTCGCGGACGAAGGTGAAGGAGGGTGAGCCAGGCAGGCAGACGGGGAAAACGAGGATTTATTCCACAACACAGACATCAGACAACGTTAATGCCACGTCTGCCGGAAAAGACGCAGACCTAAATACATTAGACAAGCACAAGACTGGCGTGCGGCAACGTCACACAGGTGAAAACAATGGGTAATCACGGGAGGTAACGAAGTGGGCGTGGCACACACGGGAAGATCGAACAGAGCGGGATGTAACAGAACCCCCCCCAAAGGCGCGCACTCTGAGCGTGCCCCAGGGGAGGCGACGGACGAGACGAACGGGGCAGACCAGACCTGAAAAACAAAACAGAACCTGAACAGAGATCAGGGCACAAGACCGAAAGACAGAACAACCCCAGGGACAGGAACCAAGACAAGTCCTGACAGAGAACAGGGAACGGCGACAGACAAACCAGGAAGGGACAAGGCGAGGAAACACCAGGGAACGAAGGAACGAAAGGGCCGGGAGTGAACGGGGGAACGAAGGGGCCAGGAGGGAACGAGGGAACAAAAGGAGGCGGGACAAACGAAAGAGGGGCGAAAGGAGCCCAGGGCGCCCGAAGACCCCCAGGCCGAGGGGTCGCAGGCCAGGGGGAGCCAGGAGCAGGAGGGGGCCCCCAGGACCAGTGGGGACGGGCCGAGGGACCCCCGGAGGGGCCCAGGAGGGAGCCGGAGGGAACACTGGCGGAGGCGGGCAGGAGGGGGAAGCCGGAGACGGCGAAGGCACTGCCGGAGCCCGGAAAGGCGACGTCCGACGCCCAGGCGAGCGGGGGGGCCCGGAGGCGGCCGACGAGGATCCAGAGGCGGGCCCGAGGACCGGCACCGAGGCACCGGAGGGGAACCTGGCGGCGACCGGCGACCACGGGCCGGAGGACCCACAGGCAGCCAACGGGCGACAGCCAGGGGCCGCACGGGCGCGGCAGAGGGTGGGACGGGAGGGACCCGGACCCTCCTACGGTGCCCCCTACTCTTCCAGGATACCGAGAGGCGGGGACCCCGATGGGCTCCACCCCTCTGAGGCACCGGCGGTTGCTCAGGGTGTCCTCCAGGATCTGGGGCACGGAGCAACCGGATCCCCGAGGGGTCCCACTTGAGCTCCTCCTCCTCTGGCACGATGGGACAAGTCCCGGGCTGCTGTGGCTGTAGTCTCGGGCACAACTGGAACGGGCGGGGCCACGGGACGAGCAGGGACTGGGAGGGCCGCGGGCGGGGTCGCGGGATGAGCAAGGACTGGGAGGGCCGCGGGGGGGGGCCGCGGGACAGTCTGGAGGGGCTCACAACCCCCCCCAAAGGCGTGCACTCCGGGCGCGTCCCCAGAGGGGCGTGCCGTAGCAGTCACGGGAGCTGCGGCGGCAGCTGCGGGCGCGGCTGCGGGCTGGGCAACCTCTGGAGCTGCGGGCTGGGCAGCTGCGGGCTGGGCAGCGGGCTTGGCTGCGGGCTGGGCAGCGGGCTTGGCTGTGGGCTTGGCTGCAGGCTTGGCAGCGGGCTGGGCAGCGGGCTGGGCAGTGGGCTTGGCTGCGGGCTGGGCAGCGGCCTGGGCAGCGTGCTGGCCAGCGGGCTTGGCAGTGGGCTTGGCTGCGGGCTGGGCTGCGGGCTTGGCTGCGGGCTTGGCTGCGGGCTGGGCAGCGGGCTTGGCTACGTGCTGGGCAACGGGTTGAGGCGCCTCGCAGCCCACCTCCTGCAGCGCAAGCGGGGGCAGATCCTGTGCCGGCCGCTTGGGCATTGCCCCTTTAAGAACTCTGGAGGTCCGGAGAATAGCGTCCCTTACCGGGCTAATCCACCTCCCGGCAAGGCCCTCTGGCCAGAAATGGTATGCCTCCAACGGAGGTTTCTGTTTCCCGTGGAGGCAGTCCCAAATCGCGGCAGCCTCAGCCCAAGTGAGCGGGGAGTCCCCTCGCTCTTCGTCGCTCTCACTGGCCGGGACGAGCGAACAGGCGCCCAGAGCGAGTGTGGGAGCTGCCGACGACCGCTCGCCGGCTTTCCTCCGCTTTCCGTCTCTCCGGTCACCCGCGGAAAGTGAAGCCGACTCCCTCAGTCGCTGGAGCAGGTGTTGAAGGTAGCGACGCACCCGTTGCAGTGGATACTGCTGTCCGGGCGGTCGCTCTTCCTCCAGGAGTTCCTGGCCCCGGGTTGCGAATTCCAGGGCCAGCGGATCAGCCTGTACCTCGGGCTGAGCCAGCCAGTAGATGCAGGCGTGCAGCAGGTCGAGCTGCTGCTGCTCTTCCGGCTACTGCATCTTGTTCAAGAGATGCGGCATTCTGTTGTGTGCGCGGGTCGTGGACGAAGGCGAAGGAGGGAGAGCCAGGCAGCCAGACGGGGAAAACGAGGATTTATTCCACACCACGACATAAACAACTTTAACGCCGCGTCTGCCGGAACAGACGCTGACGCAGACCTAAATACACAAAACAAGGCACGGGACAGGCGTGCGGCAACGCCCCACAGGTGGAAACAATAGGCAATCACAGGAGATAAACGAGGTGGGCGTGCCACACAGGAGGAGCGGACATCGCTGGACGTAACAGGGAAAGCCTTTTCAAATGCACAAGCATGAATTATTATGGAATTTATTGTCATACATATTCAAAACACTTGTATAGCTGAATGGTGTAAACAATGCATGAAAGGATGAGGATGAAGCAAAAGCACATTTCTGAGTTCCTGAGAAATTTCAGGGCGAACTTCACCCTTCTGGTTGGTGTAGATTTATTACAACGGTGGGTCAGGTGCCACTTGTAAAAATTTAAGAGATGGAAAGTTTTTCACAAATTTGTCAGTCGGAATTCTCCCTCACCTTGAATTGCCATCGTTGTAAATAAGCTGCATGAATGTTGAACATCCTCTTCCAAAGGAACACTTGTTCTTGACCTGAAACCCTAAAGCATTTTGCTTGCTTGCTAGAGGGAGAAAGGGATAGATAGATAGATAGATGGACAAAGAATTGGGAGTATTTGTTTAAATTAACAAATCAGAATTCACCTGAAGATTCTAACTTAGTCAAACTTTCATGAATACATAGACACTCACAGAGGTGATTTTCTTTTTGGTTCAAATAGGGTTTTTATTTCTGACTTCATTAGAAGGAACTGACAGATTCTTTGAAAAACCTTTAGCTCTTCAAATACAGTCACATGGGATTATATTCATGGTGACTTCTTCAAAAAAAGATTCTTCCTTGACATAATCCTATGATATATTTTAATGATTCGCTTATCAATCTATAATATTAAATATTTATCATTGGTAGTTCTGTTGATCTTGTTCAATCATAATAGCAGAACTGAGGCTAAACTGAACTTTTCAGTGAATATTTTCTTGCAAGTCTGGGTAATAAATTGAAAACTCAGCATACTTTTTATTAAATGTCTGTCACTAGTGTTCAGAATAAACTTGTCAATGAAGAGTAATATTATCAATTGTTCTGTTTATAATGTCTGGGTATGCCATGAGAGGTGCAGGAAGGTCTTACAAATTTACTCCCTTTCTGGCTTTGCACAATTGTCGTTTCAGCTCAGTATTTTGCCAGCACTATGATGATTGTTGGCCTTTCTGTGGTGGTCACCGTTCTTGTGCTCCAGTTCCACCATCATGATCCTCACGGGGGCAAGATGCCGAGATGGGTAAGCTGGAAATGATCCTATCATCTTTAAAACAAGATGAAAACACCAGATTAGCCTGGTTTGGCCACCATATGGAAAACACACGCTTTTTTACATGTAATGTTTGTGAAGCCTCCTGAACTTGTGAAAAAACTGTTACCAGTGTCAAGAGGTGCTGAACTCAGGTAGAGGAAAAAATTATAATGATGTCCAGCTATGCTGCGATTCAACACACTTTAACAAGGGAAACATTAACCTTTGGAATGTAGCTGGGGCAAGTCATAGTCCAAAAGGCAGGACTACATATTGAAAGAAAACGTCAGGAGCAGCAAATGTAAAGATTTGAGAAGTCCTCTGTGCCAACTAAACCTACCAATGATATATGCATATTTCCAGCTTTGCAGTATGGAAAGTTTTTGCAGTATATGTGAAATTCCATGATTGGCCTCAGTAACCACTTGGCAAATTTGATAGGAATAGAAATATCCCTGGACATTAGATGTAAGGATTTCCTACTTCCTAAATATCCAGAAAACAGGCAAAGGTGTGCAAGGCCCATCAGATTACATCAGATGGCATCTAAGTTGCTTGTTTGTATTTGGTGACAACCCTCAGTTTTAGATTTTTTTTTATTTTAAATCCTGCCCTTCCACATAACCATTCCTGACCCATATTTTTTTAAAAGTAGATCAACATATTATATTGGAATTTTTCCCAATTAGAAATGTTATATGCTACATTATGGACCAGGCTATGTCTTATGTATGTTCAGGTGCGTGTTGTTCTGCTGAACTGGTGTGCCTGGTTCCTGCGGATGAAAAAGCCTGGGGAAGAGCAGAAGATAATGGGGTACAAGTACAGCCCCCCCCAGCATCACGACAGCACCAGTAGCATTCAGATGAATACCATGGCCGGCCAGCCGGCTAACACCAACGGCAACATGAACATTTACTTCAGCTACCATGCCATGGAGAACCCCTTCTGCCCATCCAGCACCGATTCGAGCGTGGTGTGTGGCCGCAACAACACCTCACCCCCCCACAACAGGGAGCACGTTAGGACCCTGGGGGAGCATGTGCCGGAGATCACAAAGATCCTGGAGGAGGTGCAGTACATCGCACGCCGCTTCCGTGAGCAGGACGAGGGCGATGCTATCAGCAGTGAGTGGAAGTTCGCGGCGGCCGTGGTGGACAGGCTCTGCCTGGTGGCCTTCTCTGTCTTCTCCATCATCTGTACCTTCACCATCCTCATGTCCGCTCCTAATTTCATTGAGGCCGTCTCCAAGGACTTCACATAAACTGAATGGCTAAGGCATACAGATGGTAGAAAGGAAGTGAAAAGATCAAATTATCTTATTAAAATTATATACTTAAAAATCTGGCAAATATTTATTTTACCTCAATGAATGTGGTGCTCATGAGTCTTTTAATGGAAAAATTCCATTCTTTCTCCTACGTGTTTCTAGTTGCACATTTGTGTAATTTTTACTGCCGTCAGTCCCTACATACCTAAGCACCTTAATGAGTAGTAGATGACCACTGTTGGTGATGTATTTTACTGTGAGATGAAAGATTCCTAGTCAAATAATATAGTACTACCTTTTTGAATGATGATATTATGACAACACATATTTGCTTTACATATATATTTAATTTGACATGTTTGCTCTCTGCAAGCTTTTTATGTTTCTGCTTTTTTATGAGTTTTTCTAAAGTCCAATTAATGGATTAGACATCATGGACTAAATATCATATGAGATTGTTTCTTTTTTCCATTTTTCTTTTACTACCCACACTGAATACAGCAAAGTCGGCAAAAAAAAAACTTTATTTATTTTTGAGAAAGTAGAGTAAGGGAGTATTGATTTTAGAACCATGTGTAATTCTTTACTACCGTATTACAGAAATCAAGCTGAATTAGTTTTAGCATAAGTGAGCATGTTGGTTTCTTGCCTTGGTCCAGAAGTGTGCAGTTAGGTGAAATTTGTCTGAATCGGACTGGCCATGCGTGGGTCTCTATGCCCTATATCAGGGCTTCCTAACCCGGTCCTTGGAGACCGCCTGCCAAATGACCCCCCAAGTAGGGAGTTGGGAGCAAAAACGTGGACTGTCTGGGAGGGAGCAAAAACGTGGACTGTTTGGGAGAGAGAAAAAACGTGGACTGTCTGGGGGGAACAAAAACATAGACTGTCTGGGAGGGAGCAAAAACGTGAACTGTCTGGGGGGGAGCAAAAACGTGGACTGTCTGGGAGTAAAAACGTGGACTGTCTGGGAGGGAGCAAAAACGTGGACTGTCTGGGGGTCCCTGAGGACCAGATTGGGAATCACTGCCTAATAGGATATAATATACTGCCTCACCTTTCAGGGTGTCCAGCGTCATACCCTCTTCATCCTGGGGTAGGTGGTAACCTCACTGTGAACCTGCATTGGACGGCAGCACGTCGGATATTACTTTTGCTCTATGCATTGTACTCAAGCCCTAAAAGGAAGTGCCATTTGCAGGAGGGGTGGATGACGTGAGACCGGCTTTGCAGACTAACATCTTAAGATAACATATTAGGCGTCCTGTAGACATTATACCCTTTGCTCATTGATGAAATCCAGAAGTATCGTCTCTCCATCCTTGCTAGTTCAGTGCTGTACCAATGCTGTACCAGTAAACTTTTTAATCACAAGGAACCCTGTTTTGTATTTCATTCCAATCTTCTTCTCGCTGGACAGGCCCAATAGTGGCACTTTCATTATGGCAGTGATGAGTCTCCTTGGGCTGTGTGAAACTCTTATGTATTAGATCTGTGGCAGTGTGGAATTCTTGGCTGGGAAAGAAAAATCATTGTGTTAGATGACTTACTGGGAGATGACAGATTGCATTGTGTGGTAGACGCTGTGGACCTGTTTTGGATTGTGATAAGAAAACATTGTAAGGCAACATTTCAATGTATACATCTGACACCGTATAGAATCCTTTGAGCGAGAATATATATCCCATTAAACATTCATTAATCTATATTTTATCTTCTTATCCTGGTGAGGGAAGTGGGAGCATTGCTTTATAATGCTGGAAATCTTTTAAAATTGCAAGACAATGTTTGTCTGTAATGACAAATTCAACCTACTTTACATTGGTAATTTATTATTTTTTTTGATTGACTTGTTGTTTTTTGTGTCTTTGGGTCTGTGACCCCAGATTTAAATCAATGGTCAGATTAACTTGCACTATATTTGTGAAATTAAAGTACCATGGATCAGATAATCGTCTCTGACAGGCAGGAATAATTATGTAATATCAAAACAGGTAGAAATATGTTGGATTCTGCTGATACTCTATATTGCCAAAAGTATTGGGACACCCCTCCAAATCATTGAATTCAGCCGTTCCAATCACTTCTACAGCCACAGGTGTATAAAATCAAGGCCCTAGGCACGCAGACTGCCTCTACAAACCTTTGCGAAGGAATGGGTCACTCTCAGGAGTTCAGTGAATTCAAGCATGGTACCGTGACAGGATGCCAGCTAAGTAATAAGTCCATTCGTGAAATTTCCTTGCTATTAAATATTCCACAGTCAACTGTCAGTGGTATTATAACAAAGTGGAAGCATTTGGGAACAACGGCAACTCAGCCACAAAGTGTTAGGCCACGTAAAATCACAGAGCGGGGACAACACATACTGAGGTGCACAGTGTGCAGAAGTCGCCAACTGTCTGCAGAGTCAATAGCTACAGACCTCCGAACTGCATGTGGCCTTCAGATTAGCTCAAAAACAGCGAGTAGAGAAGTTCATGGGATGGGTTTCCATGGCTGAGCAGCTGCATCCTAGCCTTGCATCACTAAGTGCAATGCACAGTGTTGGATGCAGTGGTGTTAAGCACGTCACCACTGGACTCTAGAGCAATGCAGATGTGTTCTCTGGAGTGACGAATCACGCTTCTCTGTCTGGAAATCCAATGGACGAGTCTGGGTCTGGAGAACCGTACTTGCCTGACTGCATCGTGGTGCAGGGGGGATTATGGTGAGGGCATGTTTTTCAGGGTTTGGGCTTGGTCCCACAGTTCCAGTACAAGGAACTCTTAATGCTGCAGCATTCAAAGCCATTTTGGACAATTTCGTGTTCACAACTTTGTGGGAACAGTTTATGGATGGTCCCTTCCGGTTCCAACATGACTGCGCACCAGTGCACAAAGCAAGGTCCATAAGGACATGGATGAGCGAGTCTGGTGTGGAGGAACTTGACTGGCCTGCACAGAGTCCTGACATGAACCCAACAGAACACCTTTGGGATGAATGGAGACTGTGAGCCAGGCCTTCTCATCCAACATCAGTACCTGACCTCACAAATGATCTCCTGGAAGAATGGTAAAACATTCCCATAAACACACTCCTAAACGTCGTGGACTACTTCAGAAGAGCTGGAGCTGTTATAACGGCAAAGGGTGGGCCAACTCCATATTAAATCCTATGTATTACGAATGGGATGTCATTAAAGTTCATGTGTGTGTAAAGACGGGTGTCCCAATACCTTTGGCAGTATGTTCATTCAAAATGATCTTCTATGGAGATGGTTGAGTTCCACAGAGTAGTAAATAAATGTATGTATATCATACATTGAAGGGCAGCCACCTATAGGAGGCAAGGGCTTCGCTCAAGGACCCATAGATGCATCAGTACTGGGCTTGAACCAGCCCACTGAGCCACTTACACCGATATGAATTCACACAAAATATTCATAAACCACGATAAATATCATTATCTCATATATTTGCATAATTTAAAAATATTTTGTGGAATTATACTATATTTGATCTCTTACTGTTACTGGAAAACATAGTCTGAATGTTTTCTTCATTGATGAGGCTTTTCTGGGAATGACAACTTTGTAACAGACAAATATTCCTGTGACTGCATTGCAGTGATCTGCAGTCACTGGATATACCAGGGCACCAAACACACTGCAAAAACAAGGAAGTATATGATCATTAAGAGAAACCCATTTGAACTAAGGCACCACGTTGATAATACAATGCGAATTTGGCTACTTTGTCCCTTCCCTTTGTAAATAAATATTTAAAAATGTACATTCCCGGTTTTATATCTTGATAATTTGATATGTGGTAATTTTACAAAAAGAAGCATGTGAATAAATACTCTAAAATAAAATTTCATTAAAGAGCAACTGATAATACAACTATTTTGACAGGTACGTTAAATTTGAAAGGAAAATTAAATGAGAATTTAAATACATCTGTCAGAGCTCAATACCGTCTCCACTAAAATAAATGTTTAAGTTGAAAGAAACTCCTGTTTGAAGTGCAAACAGCTTTACATTTTGCAGGAAGCGAGCAGAGTGGCATGTTGATCTCACTTTAACAGGAAATGGGATTTGAATTGCCCACTCTACTATATGGCCAGAGTTTGCATGCTCTCCTTGTGCTCTATGTTCTCCAAATTCCTTCTGCGGCCCAGTGACATGCAGTTGGGTTAACTGGTGACTTTAAATTGCCTGCATTGTGTGTATCCACTGCGTAGCCCTGCCCTGTGCTGCCTGCCTGAGAGTTTATCCCAGGGTTAGTGGGCAGATGATTGACGGATACAAAAGTAACCTGAAAAAATAAATGCAAAGATGCATTAAAAATTAAATTTAATTATCAACTTTGCAGTGAGGAATTATTTAGACTAACTTTGGAGATGCTTCGTCAGGTTGCCATTTATAAAACATTTGTCTTTATGAATGATCATAATACAAACATTATACTCTTCGGCAAATATGATCCTTAATGAATATTTGTTCATTAATCATTTCAGAACAGTCCCAAATCTGGTAAGCAAATCATGTGCACTTTCTAGGTATACAGAGAAAAAACATATGTGACCTTCAAATGATGAGGCTCAAACAAGAGGCTCAAAATTACATTTTGCGACACAATTTGCAAGCAGACATTTTTAAATATGTCTTATCATGCTCAATATATCTCCAAATTACGTGATTATACTTGGAATTAAAAATGGGATTTATTCATTTTGTTTATTTTGACAAAAATTATTAGATTCAAATTATTTATTTTGATTTAAATTATTAGTCGACATATGGGAAAATGTATTTTCTATGACCTGTTTTGTTTTTTAAACAAAAATAGCAGGAGGGGGAACAGGAGACTGTTAAAAGGCAGGGTGCAGAGAAATGTGTATTATTTTCTCGCACTAGAAGACATTTTTAGTGTTTTCTGGATGGCTTGTGTTTCTGGGTTTCTGCTTGTAGAATATAGGAAGTGGTCTTTTCTAGGCTGAAGAGCAGTAGATCAGTGTGGTAGAACACAGTGGCAGATTGGACATCTGCCTTGGGCTGAAGATGCTACCATGGGTACAAGTTTTAGTTTGCTGGTGGTCAATTGATGATGATGATTATTAATTACATTTTATTGATGCCCATGGGTAAGTTCTCCTATCGCCTACCCCATCTCACTCTTCATGACACACAGACACATATTTAGGAGAGAGCGAGCTTAGCACGAAGGGCAGCCACCTGTAGCAGTGCTCATGGAGCTGGGGGTTAAGGATCTTGGTCATTGGCCGACGGACATGTGACTGTGGGACTGGGGCTCAAATCATCGATCTTCCAATCACAGACACAGAGGCTTTGCAAGACAAACAATGTGCAGTTAAAGGTTAAGAGAACTCCCCAATGAATTACACATATCTTTATCATAAACCCTGTTTCACATTATTTTAATTAACCAGAAAACCAAACACCAAAGCAGTTTCTGCATGGGCAAGCTTTCTATCCACGTGCTTCTCAAGGATTGATGTAATATGCACTTTAATCACATATTACTATTGTTTAATACATGTGTATATATACACCTCAGTAGAGCATTGAGTATATGCTATGCTCAGCATTTATCTGTAAAGCAAGATGGCGTTACTTTCATCATGAGTAATTTTCATCTGGAATTTCAAGATGAAGATTAACGTTTGGAAACCATTCAGCTGTAAAAAAAAATGCCTCAAGATCCAAGTGACTATGGACAAAATACTCATCCCTAATTAGTCAATCGGTCCTTGTAGTGTAAATGCTGTGTAGTGACAGTGCAACACCTCCACATCCGGTGTTTTTTAAATTCTAAATACATATATACTGTGAGAAATAGAAAATGTAATTGAGTTACATTCTCTGTAGCTTTGAGTTCCAGGTCGATTCAAATGCCCCGCAGACATATCTGCTATTTCTAATGTGTCTTTTTCATTCAAGTACAAAATGCAGTAAGGTGAGATGTATTTTTCCTATTGTTAATTGTAAAGAATATAATATCTGTTCTTATGTTTGTGCTTAGAATTATTGTGTTGTTGTAGTGAAGTTCTGCTCTTTCAGATATCCCCTCTATAGTATTTTCCCCATGTTTCTGGTGTCTGGATATTGATATTTCATTGCAAAGTGACATTGATTTGTGGCCTGTTTCATTTTTTTTTTTTTAATGTGTATAATTTGTTTCTTCCTTAGAAAATGTACCAGGCAAAATATGAAAAAAATCCAATAAAATTCATAAGGATATGATGTTCTGGCTTGTAAAGCCACGTTAATCAATCTCATTGTGTTATTATGATGTTTTAAATTGTTCACTTATAGAAAATTCAAATAATAAAATACACGTGTGGTGTTTCTTGTGCAAATTTTCAGTGTTCGATCAAAACATTATTAAATGCTTGCGTGACACGTATCTAGTGGCATTATGTAAACAAAATTTGTGGGTAGGCACCGTTTTTTGTGTAAAGTTACAACATTGGCTATGTCACCCTCAGACACATGAGCGAATAAAGGGATTGGCAAAAACACCCCACGTAACCGCAGCTATTCACGGTTGGTGCAGTGCATTGAGTAATGATCTCAGAATGAAGCAAGCAATGGCAGAGTAATGGCATTTAGCTAGATGACTAGCAAGTTGACGGCAGTCAGAAAATTGTTTGCTAGTTGTGTTCAAAATGTGCCACATGGAAATGGAAAAGGCTGCGTTGTGTTGGTGTTTGTGACTAGCTAGCAAATACCGGACAGTGTAACTTGTACAGGCAAAACTACAAACTGAGTTAGTCGGCCATTTACCTTGCTGACTAACGTTAGCTAACTAACATTAACATAAGTCTGTAACACATCCTCACAGTATGTCTGCTAGCACATTGATTACATAGCTACCCAAGCACACACGTGCGTGACATTGATTGGTACGTTGCTGCTGCATGTATCTATGCACTTTGTGCCGTTTTGGCTGTTTTATTTAAAAAACATAAATGTACAGAAGTTACAATATTTTATAGAAGTTGAAACAGTTACGACTGATCAATTCCTTCAGCTGGATCTCTTCCAGATGTGCTCATCACAACAACATGAAGAGGGGAAGCTCCGTGATGAGGGAATTCCCTCCCTGAGGTTTCCATCTGTTTACACATGGTTTGCCAGTAGGTGCTCTCATCTCAACATACTGGATCGTTAGGACGCCGCAAACACCTCCTACACATCCCTTCCTGCCTTAGTGGGTGGAAATATATGATTTATGTACCCCAGCTGTATTCTTTGCTTGTGTTGAATGTTGGTCCTGAAAATCCCAATGATAATTATTGCAGTCCCCATATGACGTCAACCATATCACATGACTGAACAATAACCAAATATCGTATGGCCTATCTTTGCCGTCAATCATGTCCTTGACTGGGTATTTGGACATAGTACAGTCTAAGGTCCAGATCAGGTTCTTGTCTTTCTCAACTCTATGGTGTTAAATAGTGTCCGTCACCAGGAGAGCAAAATGACAGCCATGGTTTGGTCTTGTGACAAGGGGCTCCATGTGTCGACAACAACCATCAACAGCTACTCCCTCAAGCCTAACTGGGCTTAAGATTTGAACTTTAGAAACAATTACTTCACTTTTCTAAATACATTTTTAAATAAATATTCCTATGGAATATCTTTGTTACAAGTTCAAAGCAATTTATTGACTTGACATTTCAGTCAAGAATCTTAATTATGGGGAAATAATATACTGTAATTCTTGTCATGATATACAGTGGGTACAGAAAGTATTCAGACCCCCTTCAGTTTTTCACTCTTTGTTATATTGCAGCCATTTGCTAAAATCATTTTCCACATTAATGTTCACACAGCCCCCCATATTGACAGACAAAAAAAAGAATATTTGAAATTGTTGCAGATTTATTAAACAAGAAAAACTGAAATATCACATGGTC
>JABFEA020000054.1:7033623-7048506 GCA_019775915.2 Cyphomyrus plagiostoma
GAGTGTGCAAAGCAGTAATCAGAGCAAAGGGTGGCTATTTTGAAGAAACTAGAATATAAAATGTTTTCAGTTATTTCCCCTTTTTTTGTTAAGTACAAAACTCCACATGTGTTCATTCCTAGTTTTGATGCCTTCAGTGAGAATCTACCAAAGGTCATGAAAATAAAGAAAACACATTGAACGAGAAGGTGTGTCCAAACTTTTGGCCTGTACTGTATGTGTATGTAGATATGTGGATGCACATGCACAGGTGTGCGCACATGTATGCATGCTTACTGTGTATGTGCATTTACGTATACATATATGTATGCAGGTATTCACATATTTAATGTTCATTCACTTTATTTTGTGCATGTATCATTCATTGCACATTTATTTTTAATATCTCTTATTCTTATATTTTATTCTTTATATATTTCCCCTATTATATATTGCCTAAATTATACATTTCCCTTACTTATATTTTATTCTGTACATATTTCCTTATTTCTTATATTGTACACCATTACTGCTTGTGAAGCTCGCACACAAGCATTTCACTCACATGTACTGTACCATTATACCAGTATTGTGATGTGACAATAAAAGTGATTTGATTTGATTTGATAGCCTTCTCCAGCTATTAAACAGATCACAAGCACTCTTCAGGATGTGGGTGTTTTCAGTGGAAATGGCTAGTCTGTGCTCAATGATGACATCACTGCTGATGGCCGCAGCCAAGCGGATGTGGTACCAAACAGAATTGTAAAGTCTGCTGGCATCAAACCCATTAGACAACACTTACCATGTAGCAAGACTCTAGCAGGTAACCACAGTGATGAAAGAGTTTTTGAGAGCCGCAAGTGTTCTTGATTGGCCAACTCAGTCAATTGACCTAATTTCAATGAAGCATCCCTATCACATGCGGATGACAAGACTGAAGTGAAACAGCCCTCAAAACAAGCAAAAACTGAAGACACAGGTAAGACAGAGCAACACCATGGACATGTGAGTAATGATCATGGGTCACAGACTGCAGGCCTTGCAAGGTAATTTCAGTTTATGTTCATTTGTCCACTAATATTTGGGTATGACGTGAAAATAAATTCTGTTTCTGTACTATTTACCCAATATTAATGTAAGCATCTTTAAGCGCACAAATCAACGGAGGTAAGATCTCCCTCCTGTCTTTGGCTGAAGTTTGAAAATAGCCTCTCCCCTGCTCAAACTCCTGATCAGGGGGTTTTACTGTTCAGGAAAAAACAGACTGTACAGCTCATAATCTGTGGCTGTTCCATCAAACATGGCCTTATCTAGGAAGTTTGGCAGTAGAATTAATGTTTTTGCAAGGCTGACTACTGAGAAGGGAGGAATGGAGCCTCCAGATGTCGATGTGGAGTACATGATGAAAAATCTCAGTGAATATCTGGACACAGCTTGGTGTTTGAAGTCGACAGCTGCTGGCATTCGTGAGAAGTATGCTATCAATACAGATTCAGGTGGCATTTGGTCTTTGGATGACATGCGAAGAGCATGTGGAAAAGCACAGCGCATCGGAGATGGGAAAAAACGGTTGCAGTGGACACTTGTGCTGGGTCAGATTCGTCGTCGGAAAAACATGATTGTAAAAACGAATGCCAGCTGAGAACATAAAAGTTTGCGTGAGCAAGTTACTGCTTTAACTGATGCTGTCCGTGAAAAGAACAAACAGCTGTCTGACAGAGATCGAGAGCTGGCAGAAGAGCCAAGAGCACAGTGAGTGCTGATGCTGCGCATGTGAGGGCAGAAGAGGAGAGAGATGCTTTATTGATGGAGTTAGCGAACTGCAGAGCCAAGATTAATAAAAATCATATTGCTTTGTTAACAAATGGCTTCGAATGCAGGAAACGCTGAGCGACCCCTGGGGGGTGTGGAGCAACCACATGGGTGACTCCACCTATTCCTCCTCCTCCAACACCAGCCCTGCCTGTCACTGCTCTTCCACCTGCCCCTCCTGCACCCCCTCCTCCACAAGTGCCTATGCCAGCAGAGTGGCTGCATCCTGCTGAAGGTCAGAAGAAGGATCGGAAAGAACAGCTCCTTACACTGGCGGAAGAATTAAAGGCCACACTGGAAAAATGAAGCAAAAACATGAGTGCCCCAGTGGTGACTGTGAGTACTACATCAGTGACTCATCCCAGTGCAGCACCACCAGTGGTGTCTTCAAGCACTGCATCTCAAGTAATGGTTCATACATGGCTCCTCTGAGATCATAAAGAGGCAAGCCAAGAAAAGAAGAGGATGGAACATACACCTATTGGGATGTGTACACTCATGAAGTGGCAGACCCGGACAAAATAGATAAATGTTCCAAAGAGCTCCTACATCCAAAAATGCGAGGGCTGAAGACATGGCTAGGACTGTGCAAGTACAACAGGACATGGGTGGATTCCTACACCAAAATAGTTCAACTACTCAATGATGTACTGAAAGGCAGGAAAGACTCCGAAGATTGTGTTGAGGTGAATGAACTTCAGTTGAAGGCTTTACAAGAGCTGAAAGATGCACTGTGCAAAGTTCCGGCCCTGGGAATTCCAGACATGGGCCAGCCTTTCATCTCAAATGTTCATGAGAAGAGTGGCTACATGTCAGCAGTTCTAACACAAGATCATGGTGGCCTGCAGAGACCAGTAAACTACTATCCGGCAAAATTGCACAACGTGGCACTTGGATGGGGGCCATGCCTAAGAGCCGTCCAGGCAACATACAGTACATGGCCTGGTGCTGGATCAAACTCTGGTGGTGAGATGCCTACATGCTGCCCACACTCTCCTGACAATAACCAGAGAATCACAAGTCACAGCAGCCCATTGAGCTTGGAAACACCCAACATTATCATTGAAAGGCTAGTTCAAACAACCTTGCCACCCTGTTGGCAGAGTGCATGGAGGAGATCAATCACGACTGTGTGGAAATAGTAGCTGCCATGGAAGAAGCTTCCCACACTCAAGAAACGCTACTGCATAATCCCAACTTGGTGTTGTATACCGATGTGTCCTCAATGGTCGAGGGGGGTGTGAGATGTGCTGGATGGGCAGTATCTCCAATACTGTGTGATGTAACTGCAGTTTTGCATTAGTATTGCAGTATTTGGAACTGATTAAAATCAGGGTTTTTATTATTTTACTTTACGCTAGTATCAGACGACTAGTTTATAACAGGTCACAGCAATTGTTAAAATTTATTGGGCTAAACAGGAACTTACTCCATTGCCTAAATGTTTTTTCCAGTGAACTCGATCTAAATGCATGTTTACACAGGATGGTCACATTCCTTTGACAAACCATCAAGGGAGCAAAACTGAAACGCATCCCTCAAAGATGAAGGTAGTATGAGTATCTGCAACATAATTTCTAATACGATGTGCCTAAAATAAGCAATTTAAGCACTATGCAGGGAAGTAAACACATTTTGTGTATTTCACAATGGTGTAACCGGCCCCGAACCCTCTGTCCCCCTAAACACACACAGTACTCTCTCAGTATTGATACAGACATGTCCCTACCATACATACACATATACACACCCTTGTTTCAGCATTGGGCATGTTTTCCTCTCCACTAATGGCTGGTGTGAGCTGTAGCGAGCACCTGGTGCATGGAGGACATGTGCCAACACGCACTGCCCTGACACGGGTAACTCAGGAATGTAGATGCGAGAAGTATCCAGTGCATCGATTTGGTAGAAAACTGCAACATCACTGGGGACATAATGAGATCGTGTCCCGAGAAAACTGACTTTCATCTTCCCAACAGCATAGATAGTTCCTGCTTTTCACCTTGCCAGTGATAGCCTGGTTGATTATTGCCTTAAGCTCACCAATGCCGTTCAGTCTGCCTTCCAACAGGTTTCCTACGCATGGGAAGAGGCCGTCGACGGAGGTCACACTCTGGTACTTGGTGAGTGGGTACTGATCAAGAAACCCCAGAAAGGCCCGCTTGGGGCTGAGTGGGATGGCCCATATCAGGTACTGTTACCAAAAAATGCAGCAGTTAAAGTGTGTGTTAAAAGCAGATGGATTCATGCTAGCCACTGCAGAAGAGCAGACTATGTTGCTGAGATCTAACGTGCTAAGGTGATGTGCTAGTAACCTCTCCCGTAGTGGCCTTTAACCAGCCAGAAGACCAACAACATACACACACACATATTGTGGATTGTCAAGCTTTTTATTTGTTTTCCTGGTAGTCTGTGCAAATATGTTTATGGAAACATGATTGGCAAAATTGATAGTAATGATTATGATTGATTAATGGATATGGGTTTATTTTTTTATTATTTTATTTTGCTACGTTTTTCCAAGGTGTCTCACTTGGTTTTTAGAACCTAGTGTAGATTCAAGGCTTTATGTTTTTACAGTTGTATACTGATCAGTCATTTACTTGTTGTGATTAATTACTTGTGATGATTCAATGTGTCATGGGGGGACTGAGGGATATCCCTAGTAATTTGTAGTTATTTAATTATGTTCATTTAGTTAATGAATTTACGGGTTTCATATTTCTTATTTTCATATTTCTTCTGTCCTTGCTACTCGCTCATCATGCACTTTGTCTCTCTTATGCAATGCACTCTCACTGAGGCCATTTGACCCCCTGGCTCCAGGAGTCTGTACAAAGACCATAGGTAAAGGGCTAGCGGTTTCCCTCAGTGGGGGCAGAGACAGACACAGACAGACACTGAACCGGCCGTGTGAAACATCTTGCTGTAACATCTTCATTCTGTCTTAATAAACTGCCTCATCATTCAACTAAAAGAACCTTTCATCGAAGACATCTATCAGCAGTTATACAAGAATGGTGAATAGGCATGAAATGCTTGCAGTGCTGAGTAACCCTTTACTTATAGCACCCATGTATAATGCATTATAATGCATTCATAAAGTATTAAATGCTTGGCTGCACTGTAAAAAATTGCTTGTGAAATTTACAGTAAATTATTGGCAAAAAAGAACTGCCAATAAAGAACTGTAAATTCTCAGTAATATGCCATGAATGATATCACAGTACATTACTGTCTCAGAAAAACAGTAATTTACTGTTTAGAAAATTACAGTTTTACTGTGTTTTAAAATTTACTGTACTTTACTCTAATTCTCATTTACAGTAATACACTGTAATGTCATGTTTTACAGTTAAATACTGAAATCTGTATTTACATTAACTTACTGTAATTGTATTAATTACAGTAATTACCTGGCAACTGCAGTTGCCTATAAAGTACTGTTATTTTTAGTAAAAATACAGCAATTTTAAATAGCATGATCTCATTTGCATAACCTACAGAAAAAAAGAACACATTAAACTTTTTAGTATTTTAATGTAAGATGGGCAAAACATCACAAAGATGAAAATCCACACCAAGTCAGTAAACACTGTAAAATAAGAAACATTCTACTGTATTGCAAACAGCCTTAATGACAGCAATGAGAGAGATTCTCTTTCCTTTATAGCTGACTCAGTATTCAACCAAATGTTCTGACAGTAATTCACCATTGAAAAATTACATCTGAACATGGCTAAAATAATAACTAAGTAAACATTATTGGAATATACTGCATTCAATATCCTGAGTAGTATTATTCCATATAAAGTTATGAGAGGTAGTGCAATTGTGCGTATGTGTGTGCGTCTGTGTGAGTGAGTGTGTAATCGTTTGTCGTGGTTTGTATGTAATAATAATGTGTGAGTGTGTGAATTTTAGTCAGTTGTTCTGAGTAAGCAATTCAGCACTCATGAGACATGAACATGGCTCTATATGGGACTTTATATGTTTATATATGAAAATGTTTGTGAGAGTGAGAATGTGTGTTTCAGAGTGTATGTGTGTGTGTGTTCCACGAAATTATCTAAAAGTAGAGAGCCTGTGTGTAATGCTTGTGCGTTTCACTGTGAATTTTGTGCGTGTGTAATGTTTGTATATGAGTTTATACATGTGTGTATTACATTTGTTGGTTCAAGTGTGTAAATTTGTGTTTTGTGTATGTAATTCTTGTGTACTTGAGTGTGTGAATGCATGTGTGTCTAATGTGAAAGTGTGTGTACATATGTGTGAAGGAGACAGAGAAGTGCATACACCTACACACACAGCCAGTCAAAGTCCATTAACCTCCTTAGAAGACTGCAGACATTTGCATTCATGGCCTGCTTCTTCTTCTGTACCACCTGTCCACTGGTTTTACTCAGAGCCTTTCTGGCACTGGTCTTGGAGCCAGTGCTTGGACTGATCCCCATAAAACATCTGCAAAATCAAGGGTAAACCTTTCACACTCTTCGTCCCATCAATGCCTAAACCCCACTCCCCATTCACATCAATTTCTCACCTCACTCTTAGTCAACCACCTTAAAATCAAAAAGAAATATTTTTCTAATAGCCTGCAGTGCCATTCATCAGTCTAGGTTGTTTTGGTGTAAAACATGACCCAGTTACTCAAGAAAATCCACAGACCCTGTTGTGAACAGTTTCACGTAGGAACTATTTCATTTCTGCCAAACTATACATGACACCTGTTATCACTGTGCTGAAGGTAGCAAGCATCTACTCACCTATAAGAGCCTCACGCTCAGCGTGCAGTGATATGGGTAGTAAAAATAGATCGTACATGAAACTGCTCACAACACATTTTGTTGATTATCTTGAGTAACAGTGTCATGATTGCTGGTAAGAGACATTGTTCTTTTTTTTTTGGGGGGGGGGGGGGGGCACGTTGGATAAGTAGACGATCCATAGCCATGCCCCTGGGAAAGACACCGTTTATTTGTTTTAGGATGAACATCTTTTCATTTCATTTTATAAAAAAAACGCAATAAAAGATGTTGTCCTTGGTGGGCGGCATTTTCATACCCCTCCCCCCCCCATGACACCAACATTGCAGAAAAATACAAATGAGTGCTATACAAAGTACTAGCTATATATTATGGTAAATTCCAATACATTTTTATATTTAATAGGCTTATATAACCTAGCTTAAAAGACTCAGTCCTTCTCCCATTTAGTCACTGGGCACTTAAGAACTCAACCAGCTGACTTCCAGTTAATACCTCCTGCGCCATTCTCCATGTCTTTTCGGTTTATATACTCTAACTTACTCAATCAGTCATTTTCAGGTTATATGCTCTAAGCCTCTCCCCAGAGATTTCTGGGAAATTTCCCAACCTTTCTTGTGAATAAATTCTCGGAGGGGTCTTCCAGATGCTGAGCTGCAGAAATCTGAGTAAACAAATATCACAGCGGGGATGGGAAATTCACAAATACTGTCTCTGGGTTCTGAAACGAGCACAGTGCTGAAGCAAGTACTTTGTTTATTTTACTGCCATGGCATACTGCTGAAGTTAAGGTTCCAGATACTTTAAAGGCGACAGTGTAAAGAAATTACCTCACTGTAATATGCATAATAATTATATAAACTGTACTACATGAGTTTTGTAGTAATTTGCATTTGACATATGACAAGAACTTGATTAATTCCATTTGTGTATAAAAATGCAGTGATATACCTAAAAGAAAATGTCATGATCAGTGAATATTGTCCCACATAGTTAATACAATAACAGACAATAACTGCTATGACTGCTAGTGCTTAATGGCCTGATCTGGGAACAGATTTTGGATGCCTAGCTAAATTAAAACTTACATTATGATCACTTCTGTCAGATCCCATTATGACTATTTTAAGAAGGAACACAGTCCCACAAATCAATTTTAAAAACTGTAGCAGTGGCCAAATACATAAAGCATTTACTGTTGAATTGACAGACAGACAATATGTGAATGTGAATGCAGTGCAGTTCACTGTATACTGATACACTATATAGCAGTGTTTCCCAAAACAGGCCTTTGTGACCCACAGACAGTCCATAGCTTAAAGCAAAGCTGTGCACTTGCTAGCCTCCTACTGGGAGTTAGGAGGGAGCAAAAATGTGGACTGTCTGGCAGGGAGCTGGGCGGGAGCAAAAATGTGGATTGTCTGGCAGGGAGCTGGGAGGGAGCAAAAATGTGGACTGTCTGGCAAGAAGCTTGGCAGGAACTTGGACCAACTGTGGGTCCCCCGAGGACCGGATACTCACAGACTGTCTTGTGCTGGAGGCCTTTCCAGAGTGATCCCCTCTCACCCTGTGCTTACTGGGACAGGCTCACTGCGACTCCGAGATGAGCAAGGGGTTAACCAAAAGCGGACAGCTGTACATACGGACTGCCAGCAGGATCGCCCTTCATCTCTTATCTCATTCTTCGCTTTCCTCTCACTCCCGTTGTCCCATAGCTCTTCCAGTCACACTATGATGACTCCATTAAGACAGATACATCTCACAGCACGTCACTCTTCTGCTGCAGTGCATGTATTTCTCTGCTGCAGTGCATGTATTTTTCTGCTGCATTTCCCGTGTCGTTAGGTGCCCTTAATACCTTTCCTTTGCTGTGACTCTAGATAAGCGGTTGCAGAAGACAGATCGATAGATGGACGAATGGTATCCTTCGATATATGTAGTCTTTTTCTCCCCCGAGTTTCCCTGTCTTCCTGTCCCCCATCTACCTATCTCATATATCTCACTGTTTCCCTTTGGTAACCAATTTTAATGAGGCATACTTTCCTCAGGTGGATGAATGTGTAGAATAGGCAGCATTAGCGTTTCATGGTCTGCCATGGTCTCAGCGCGGCTCACCACCCAGTCTGATCGCCGACGCCACACATTTGGCTGATGTCAAAGCGCTCCGCCACTTTTCATGCCCAGGAGAATGATGGAGGATCAGTCTTAATGATAAAAGTCAAGCATTTTGCAGCTAATGGCAATGGAGCAGACAGCAGCTAGGGCGCTAACACCCGCCTACACCCATCCTTGAAGTGTCAGCGCTGACAGGCACAGCCTTCTTCACACAAAGTGTCATGCATCACCCTTCTCTGATGTAATGTGCCGTGTTTTTCATATTGTCCGTGTCCAATGAAAAACACGTATCTCCAAGCATCCATAATTCCAAGCATTCATCATTTCAAAATGCATTTTCTCAAACACTATTGTACAAGAAAAGCAAAACAATGTAACAAGACACCCTAAGCGCCACAAATAGAAACCTGTCTTTACATGGCTGTCAAAGAATGATTTAATGTTTTAAATGGACTAATGTGGATTGTTAACAAGGCAAATATGTCGGTGTCAACAAAACTGATTTTGCTTTATATTCACAATTAATAATGTTATTTAGCTAGATATCAAGATGTTAAAAATAGCCATATAAAGTAAGACGTACAAATGACCATCATGGATACAAATATTAACTTGTCCAAACATAAATACTAGTTAAATATTTGACTTCATTAAACATCTTTTCATTGGTTAATTATATGTAAACCCTATCAGTAGACAGAGGAGAATGGGCATATTCCATCTATTGTAAAAAGTCACAATCTCCTTAAAGTGAACAAACATGGTTTTCATCCGATGGTCACAATATACTATGAACTCAACAAACATCTCATGCTTCCCTGTTGGTGTGGCTGTGAAAGGAACTAAGAGAAACACGTCGTGCATCTCTCCTGAACAGGTTAGTTCCATGCCGGCTCGCGCTTCTGCTTCCACATCAGCCCCCCCCGGGGACAGACAGCAGTAGGGAGGCCACACAGCTTCCTCCACTAAAGAGCCCCTTTAATATGTAGGTGATGTGAAATACACATTCATTTTAGAGGATTCCCCTCCATTTCCCACAATTCTATTTCCCTGCAAATTATAATCAAGCTAATCCCGCTAAAACAGCTTAACCTACATTCTCTAGACTAACAGCAACCGTGTACCAGAGGCTAAAAACCATAACTTTCACAGCTGTGCTAAATTAAAGCTGGGTGATACGAATAAAGAATTCCAACAAGAAATGAGCGCAGATGCAGTCTGGTCCCTGGAGCTCAGGAATACAGGCTAACAGGAGGATAGGAAGACACTTCTGGCTATGGGAAGATCTCTGACTGAATCAGTCGCTGAGTTGACAGAGTAGGGCCGAGGCTTTGGTGATCCAGTAGTCACTGGGTCGATTGGAGGGAAGCATCAATGTCACCACGAAGTTTGTTGAGTGTCCTGCAGAAAAATCATGACATAATCATGACTACTCACAACAAAGATTCAACCAGATATGTAAGGTAGGGCTGGGTTAAAACTAAACAGTACCGGTGGTCGACAGAGTGCCCGCCCTGGCTGCGGTCTTGTAGAGGGGAGCCTGGTAAAGGGACGGGTCTGGTTCGTAATTCTGTCGAGGCTCAAAGTGAACCATGGGAAGGAAAGGGTTCATGACCCCCGGCAAAGCATCTTCCATCACCATGTGTTCGTCGTCCCAACGGCTGGCGTCCATGAAAATTCCGTGGACCAGAACTCCATCTTTAGGAGTGGGAAGCTAGAGGTGGGGGACAGACGGTTGTGACATCACCGATTATATGATTGTATTGTTTGCACAAGCATTCTACCAAACTTCAAAGTCATACTAAGAATGATCAAAGCCTACCACCTAGATATCGAGGTTTGAAAACAACATTAGGTTTTGCCTTTTTATTACACGGAGAGCAGATGTCATTTTCTTTGTAAACCTTTCAGGTCTTGCTTGCATTCTATCTGCCAGGTAGAGGGACACATAATAGCTACACAAACCATGACTTACCTTTCATTTTTCCCATTTCTCTCCACTTATTAAAATCCAACTTCCACATGAGCCAAATTATTTTTACACTGCCACTGACAGCAAATAAAGCATTAATGGATTAGAGTGAGGAGCAAATAAAAAAAAAACGAAATTAATTTCAAAGGATCACAGTATGTGCTTCAACAGGCTCTGGAGTCATTAAGGTGTGATAAAAACAACCAAGTTTTTGGTTCTGAAACACATGCAGCGTTGAGGTTGATGTTTCCAACCCAAATTATGCTTGAAATACTAGTATTTAGCATGCAAATTAAGGATCTTTGTTTGAATCTATCTATGGCAGTATTTGCTAGCATGCGGATAAATGATGTACTATAAACCCTGAACAGTGTGGTTCCAGGTAGCTATCGATTAGTGCCTATAATTTATCGTGTGGATGGATGATGGACAGTAAACCCTGAGCAACGTGGCTTCATGTAGCTGCAGATTAGCACTGGTTGCGATTTGCTCTGCTATGAAAACAAAATATAACGCATTTTAATCTCTACCTGCTAACTCGCCTTCATTTGCGGTATACGGGTTAAAATGCAAGGTACCTTCTTGTCATAGTAGCGCAAATGCACATAAAATAAGTACGCATTTGCGCTTTTACAAACAATCGATTGTCGCACGTATCGTTCTTAAAGGTGAATGCGTACTTGCATACCAGTTATGTGCACCCCTGGCTAAAAACCCTGAACAATGTGGTTCCAGGTAGCTAAAGATCAGCACCTGTCACTTACTGTGTGGATGTGCAACACACTGTGACTGACTCACCTCTGTGTCCATGTCCAGCTCGCTACCCAACGGCAGCATCTTCAGAGCCTCACTGACCGCGCACTGGTCGCGGTACACAGGGATCACGTTGAACCGAAAACTCAGCTCGTCGATTGGGAGGTTATACGCCCTGGCATGGTTTTGCAATATGCCTGTAATTTGTGGTAGCAATATTAACATGAAAAAGAGTGGGAGTTCGTACAAACTATTTGATTTGAATTTAATGATTTCTTTGAAGTTGTTTCTTTAACAACCTGAGCATAGACTTCCTCCTACCTGTCAGAAAACCTTGAGGAAAAAAGAAACCGGATATCCAGAACGACTTGGGCGGCCCTCGAGTAATCCAGCTCTGAAAGGAGACAGAGGACAATGCAGGATGAAGGAAGACTTTGGATATGTTTTCAAACTCTATTGTCATGCATCACTTTTTATGGATCAGATACAGACAGATTTTGTAAAGAAGGGCTATGTAACCCTCCCCCAGCCGATCTACCACCCTGGAGAGCGTAGGTGCTGCCCTGATCTAACACGCCTGCAGAAGTGGATAGTTCAGGTTCAGAAAGGAAAAATCCAGACCAAGGCTTTGTTCCAGCCAACCAGTTGAGCACTCGGTAACTGTACTCAACTGGTTGGTGGTAACAAAATCTTGGTCTGGACTTTTACTTTCTGCAACTGAACTATCCACCTCTGCACAGCTGATACAGACAATCAGGTTCTTCAATAGCTGGCTCTAATACTGAGATGTCACTGAACAGCCTCATTCAGGAGACCGAGCAGGGTGCAGCACAGCGGTACAAATGCATGCTAACTTCCCCTGGAGGCCAGCGGGACCGCAGTGCGCTGCTCCTCCAGCTCAGTGCTTGGTCTTGTAGACATAAACGCGAGCATCACAATGAACCTCAGAAGCTGGGGCAGCTCTTTCATGTATCTCCCAGGGGAAACTATGGGAAGCACGATGCTGTTTAACTAATAATAAATTCACAGCTGCTCCTCTCTATTTTTCCCCCCACATTCTTTCTCTAACAAAGACAAACAAATGGAATTTTCTCTTCAAGGATTAATGCACCGTAGACAAGATCTATAAGACCATTAGTAAACAGAACACACTCCACAAGGCTGCTGCTCGGATTTTAAAATCAAATTCAATACTTTAAAATACATTTTTTAAGACCTCAACAAAGAAAATAATATTATAGTGTGTGTGAGAGAGGGTTTCTCCCCTGCGAAGGAAACCGCAGGCCCACTCATCTCACAAGAAAGTCTCACTGTTTTTAAAGAACTGCTGGTTTCGAATATTCATTAAAAAAAAATGGGGAATTGTAACTTTAACAGGGACCCAACAGGAAAGTTTTCAGGTGTCAAGAGACCTTTTCCAGCACGAAGGCTCTGTAGGTCGTACCATCAGGGAGTTATTACTGTTTTTACACCTTTGATTTAAAAATAAAAAAAAAAGATGGAGGTTTTTTTTTTTCCATGAGAGCTGAATTTGAATGTGCAGAATAAAGAAACCTTTCAGGCAATGTAAATTTTGTGCAAATTCGTCATGATATTCTCGAGTTACGGCCTTTTAAATGCGTAGGGCGCAAAACGGAATTTTTTTCTATTTTGAAAATTTTGAAAAGGGCAAAAGATCAAAGATTTCACTCGCCAAATTACACCTGTCCCCATTTATATGGAAGACAATTTTTCATCGAGTTTGAATCCTTCCTTCTTTCTGCTGACCTGCTTCCCACCTTTTCAAGGAGAACCACATGAAGAGAAGTTTGAAGACTTGGGAGGAACACTGGCTGCATTCACATTACAAAGCTTAAGTGAGGCCAATCTGATTTTGTGCTCAAATGTGACGCAGATCTGATGTGGGAAACTTTTTCAAATCAGATCTGAGTCACTTTCATATATGTTCCTATATCAGATATGTATCCAATTCATGGCCATGCAGCATGAATGTGAAAAGTCAGATGGGAATTAATGTGTTTTTTTTTTGCCTGCACACACCGGCTGAGGGCTGGTCATCAACCAGCACGTATTTTTATTGGTGACGCAGATGTCTCATGCAAAGACATATCAACGTGCACACGCATGCCATTTTGGAGGACAGATGCATTAACATTGCAGTTAGATACAGGTCACTTGTAGTTTTGAATATGAGCCGTCAAGGTAGGTGATTCTGATCTGAGCAAAAAAATTGGAATTGAACGATGAGGCTTGTAATGTGACCATACCCATGCTCTGATGGACCGGCGTTGCTGTCTTGGCACGGTGAGGTAATTAGAGTTGACTTGGGAGGGCAGGGTATGATTAATGGGGAGATTTGGCTCACCTGTGTAAGGGGATTTAACCCTCTGGAGTCTAGGGGTAGGGAACACACTTTCACTGACTGGGGCATGGTCACACATTTCATTCAACATCATAAACTTAATTCATTGCAAATAAATTATTTCTTATGTATTTTTTTTTGGCATTAAACTCACCTTTATATTAGTGTACTTTGCAAATATGTCAGATTTATATTAAGTTTGTAATTGTAACTGTAATACTTCCAATAATGGACGTTTTGAAAAGAAGAGCGATGATGGATTTTGTCAGTGTTTTTTTTTCATGTTTCTATAATAATATTTCAGCGAGTTATGAAATGAAATACACGAGAAAGATACTCGGGATCGTAGGCGATGCCATCGACTCCAGGGGGTTAAAAGAGGAGTAAGGTGGAGCCATGTTGGTTCTCTGTGAGTGTGAGTGGAAACATAATGAGGGGGAGCCATATTGGTTCTCTGTGAGTGAAAACACAATGAGGGGGAGCCATATTGGCTCTCTGTGAGTGTGAGTGGAAACACAATGAGGGGGAGCAAAGTTGGTTCTCTGTGAGTGTGAGTGGAAACACAATGAGGGGGAGCCATATTGGTTCTCTGTGAGTGGAAACACAATGAGGGGGAGCCATGTTGGTTCTCTGTGAGTGATTCCTGTTTACAGATGCGGTGCGTCAGTCGCGGCCGTTTAAGGCCACCGACAATGAAGATAGGTGATTGGTGTGGGGGTGGAGTTTTAGATAAGTCTGATATTGATGCAGTGGAAAATTGTTAATTTGTTAGCAGAACAAAAATCGAAAGGAGAGTGGGGCAGAGTTCACCATGATTAGACCGTCGGGGGACGTAGATTGAGACGTAGACTCACATGCATGAAGGACGTCCTGAGGGTGAGGTCCTTCACCCAGCTGCCCAGGGGCTTCAGGGAGGGGTACGCAGCACTGGCCCAATGGGCCGGCACCTGGTTATTCAGGAAGCTGTGGTAGATGCGTTCCATCTCTTCTGACATGACCACCAGTCCGGCTATAGCCTTCTGTAAAGTCACCAGGGAGGACTGTGTGTGACACAGAGAGGGTATCAGCTCACAGTGGCAAAGGGAAAACGCGACAACAAATTCCAATATTCCGGGTATCTG
>JABFEA020000054.1:7077580-7088142 GCA_019775915.2 Cyphomyrus plagiostoma
ACACACAAACAAACACAATACAGACAATTCAGAGATGCCATTTAACCAACTGCATAACTTGAACTACTAGGGTCGGTTTCACTAAGCAGGATTTCTTGTCGGATTTAAGGTTCTCGGGCCTAATGTAAGTGGACGAAGATAAAGCTGTTTAGCCTGGACTACATTAAATCCAACAACTTATCCAGCTACGCCAGAAATCCAGCTTTGTGAAATAGGTCCCTGGAAACCAGTGGAAATTTATGCAACACAGGGTGATCATGAAAACCCACACACACAGCAAGAAGCAAGCAAGAATAAACTGGATGCTTCTGGTTCAGCAAAGTGTGATGGTGCTGGAAACATGTGCCCAGTCACCATGATAAGCTGCTGCCTCTTCTCGCCCAGCATGGCCAGATAGAGGTTAATGAGCTCCAGGTAGGACGTAGGCGTGGTGTAGTAATGTCGCCGCAGCTCCGAGTAGAACCTCTCGGCCATCTCCGTCACGCTGACGTGGATCTCCACGCACATCTCACAGAGGCGGCCCTTCATCTCCTCGCTGCCCAGCTCAATGTTCTTGAAGAAGGTGTGGGACACAGAGAGGAGAGCCTCACGGGGCCACTGGGCAGGAAGAGGTACGGAGGTGTGTGAGTGACGAGGAGCAGTCGGGCTTTCCAGCTAAAGCTAAAACCACAGAGTTCAGAAAGGCTGCATCCTCTATAAACAAGGGCACAGTGAAGAATGTGAAGCTTTATGTCAAATATTATTTATATAGTCGACAATATCATCATCCATCTTCTTCTGTACTAGCTGGTCCTATTCAGGGGTGGTAGGTGGGGTTGGGGGGGTTCAAAGTCTATGGGTATGAGGTAGGCAACAACCAAGGATGGGGTACCAACCCATTGCAGGGCACACATATGATTCTCATTCATACACACACACACACACGGAGCCACATTAGAAACTCAAACCATGGTCTCAGAGATGTAAGGCAACAGCGCTAACTACTGTGTCAACCATCATCGTCATCATCCTCATCACCACAATCACCACTACTACACGTATTATTATTGATTTTGTTGTTTCTGTAACAGACCAAGATTCACTAATATAGAGCATCTAAAGGGAGCAGACAGAACCATATAAGCCCAGAACAAAAGAGGGCTACCACCAAATAGAGGACAGGAGCTGCTTAATAGTGAGCTTTGGCTTCAGCTAAGCCATGACATCCATCAAGCTCACTCGCTCCCACTCACTTCCCGCCTACTCTGCATGGCTTAATTGGCCAGCTGACATGAGCCTCTAATTAAGATTGGTTATTCTTCCAGTCCTTCCCATCTTCCGAGCAGCTTGCGAACATTACTTGTATGCTGGGAAGTATGTTAATGTACAGTCGAAAAGAGAGGAGGAGAGACGTAATGTAAGGAGACCGAGCCTGAAATCACTGACTTAATTCCCTTAACTAGAAGGATGACATAAATTACTTATCCACAGAGAGCCACAACAAACTACACTATGAGACGGGACAATGGATTTAAGGATCGACAAAGGAGGATCTAAAAATGGATTAGCAAAGCTGGCGATGCTTTCTGACCTGGACAAACCAGTCGATGGTGCAGCAGTTGACTAGAGAAGGAAACATGCGGCAACGAGACCTGAAGGCATCGCCAACGGGGCTCATGCACAGCACGATGTGCAGCTTCTCCCTCACACGGGAGATGAAGAATTGGAACACCTGCACATTCACATAAAGGTCAAATGACGCAAGAGTATGAAAGCAAGACATTGTATCCATGTATAACAGTGTTTCCCAATCCATTCCTCAGGAACCCTCAGCCGATCCATGGTTTTTTTCCCCCCCAAGCTCTTGGCTAGACAGTCCACATTTTTGCTCCCTTCCACCTCCCGATAGATCTGTGGGTGCTGGAGGACTGGATTGAGAAAACTGACTTACAGCATTATGGACATAGGTGATAGGAAGGAGTCCCAGAGGAGCAGAATCCCCATAACCTGGCTCTAGCTGTTGGCATGCAAAACTGCGACCATGATGATACAGTAACATCACCTCGTCCCTGTTGCCTTCAGAGATTCCAGCTTCCTTGGCTTTTGGGCGTGTGGTGGCCAACACCTGCTCCAGCTCGTCCTTATCGAACAGGCTGGGCACCTCTCCCGAGTTCAGCATGTTGTTAATGTCCTCCAGGAACTCCTCCACAACAATCTGACACAGAGCAACACTCGGCATAGCATCACCAAAACTGATGTAATTTAGGTGTATTTCAAGGTACCATTTGGCATAAGTGGCTGTATGAGAGCTGTCATAAATTAGACTGCACACTAATTAGACTAAACAACAGATGAATATGTAATGAAACTAAGAGATGTAAAACATAAGGCAGATCATACAAGCCATCTTGAGCATTATAATTACCAAAACACAAATAAAATGGTAATGTCTTTGGATAAATGGTAATGTCTTTTTATAATTATTTCCGTCCTAATTCATAATTCATGATGTGTCAATATCTGGTCTGGATGCTACTGATAAGCATTGATGTTATGAGGATGCTAAGATTGGGCTTGTGGGAGTTTTACACAAAAATATTCTAACGGGAGAGCCTCAGTTTGCTAATCCCAATTTGGGGTCTTAGAATGAACCACAAGCAGTGGAAAGTAGCAAATATGCTACTAAAGCAAGCTAAACTGTAGCTTCCCATCATATGGGGACCCAGAACTATCATAAAAACACATTTTGATGCCTGAAAATGCCATCTGATTGGTTGGTCCCACCTCATCTAGTTACTTGGACCCACCTCCTCTAAAATAGTTCTTGTAAAGCTCATAGGCCCTGCAAGCCTCGTTGTCTGTCACACCTGTGTGTCAGTGAAGAGGAACACCGCGTCCTTGCCCTCCATGCCCACGAGCTTGTAGAGCCGCCGCAGGTCTTCGTGGAAGGCTTCGTAACCATAACCGCGACTGAGCTCGATCTGGAAGCAGCGATAGCCACACATGTGGGCCGCTAGCCGCGTTAGCGACTGCTTTCCCGTGCCCCCTACACCCACCAGCAGGGCATTTCCACGCTCCTGCCGGATAATTCGGGCAATCCTGCGGACAAAACAGCACATTATTTATAATGTAACTACTCATTATATATCTTGCGCCTTTATATTTTTTGGTTATAAAAGACCTGATATAACCTTGAGACATGCTCGATGGCATCTTGAAAGAAGACTAGCTTTGTTTCCTTAGAGTTTGTCATGTTGTAGTCATCTAAGTAGTCCTGTAGAACCGACCGGACCTTCTCGATGTCAGTCAGGTCCTCATACAAGTGGTCTGCCTTATCTGCACCAACCTAAAAATTATACGCAAAACAACAAAAATCAATCTTCCAGCTTAACTAGTGCAGTTTACTTAATTAAATAATTATAAAGGCCTTCAGTATTGCATTGCCTGGCACAGATTACCTTGATGAAATCTCCAAATATTATTGGCTTGTCTGTGAAGTAGCTGGATTCCAGGTTGAATTCAAAATACTTGCCTATTTAAAAAATGCCAGTTTAATAATTGAAAATACGCAAGCATAGGAAAAATTATAAATTGAAAACTATAATAAAGGTTTAAAAAAATGTACAGGCCAGACACTGTTTATTAAATGTTAAAACAGATAATTGTAGCTCAGAAAATCTAAAACCATCAATCAATGGACAGCATCAGTACCATAGCTGCAAAATCAAGCTTTGTGCACTGAGTCTTACTGGCCATCTCAGAGAGCATGGTGTTGAAGTAGGCCTTGTCTTCATTATTGATGAGGCGGTCGTGGAACACCCTCTGACACTCATGGCAGAAAAGGCGGAAGATCTGGTCTTGGTCCTGCACCGTGATTGGTCGACACTGCAGCATTCCTGGAGGCAGAGTAGGCAAGGGGCTTCACTAACAGAAGGACTACGCTACCATGGGCAAAGAGTCTGATTTCAGCTGTGCTAACCCAGCCAGCAGGCAGCAGGAAGTGCAAATCTACTAGGAGAGCTGGGTGGCTGCTGGAAGAGGTGTTGTTGTGGCTGACAGGGTAGCCCATCCTGTGCTTTGTGTGGATCCCAGTGGCCCAGTGCAGTGACGGGGCCACTGTGCTGTAAAAATGGTACTGATGAGACATAAAACCACGTTTCTGACTCACCGAGATCATAAAAGATCCCTGGCCGTCTTTTGAAGGAGGACTGGTACCCTGATGCCCTGGCTAAAATTGCCCAATGTGGCTCTTTCAAATCTGGCCTCCTAATCATCCCCTGTGTTTAATTGTTGAATTTTCTCCTGCCCCTTCACCACCAGCTACTGTATGGTGAGCGTACTCTTGTGAAGTGGCTGGCATGGCGTTGTCCAACTGGGTAGTACACAGTGGAAGTGGTTAAAATAGATCCCCTTTGGTTCTGTGAAGTACTTCGGGTGTCTTGAAAAGTGATATATACAGTCATGTGAAACAATTAGGACGCTACATTAAATATTTAATTCTTTATTAAGAAATATCAACGCATCAGTATTAAATCTTCCTTCAAATTACATCTATGGGTAAAATTGCATCATCTATCCAAAATCAAGACAAAAATTCACTTATTTACAAAAATAAATTAAATAAGATGCTAATTTACACTAAGGAAAAAGTTAGGAAACCCTGACATTCATCACTATTTAAAATTCCTATAATTAGATTCAGGTGCACCATGCCAGGTGAAAACGATTAGAACATTGTTACAGAGCTTTTTGGTAGAGCCTGTCCTATTTAAACCACAGACATTCAGTTTAGTTTGTTCTTGATTGTCGAAATGAGTGATCTCATCAGGGTGAGATCCAAAGAGCTCTCTGAGGGCTTCAGAATGAAGCTAATGCTGCATATGAGTCTGGAAAGAATATAAAAAGATCTCAAAAAAGTATGCGGAATCCGGAAATCCAGAAAATAATTTGCAAGTGGAGAACATTTAAAACTGCCTGGAAAGTTGAGCCCAAAAGCTGACCGCAAGACGCTGAAAGAACTCTTCAAAAATCGTAAGATCTGCTGCATCAGAACCTGGTCAGCTCACCATAATAGAATGCTCTATGATTTTTTTCATCATATCAGAGGGTGCTTGAGGACAATGTGAAAACATCTGTCCAGAAGTTGAAGCTGAAGTGGGGGTGGATCATGCAAATGACAATGACCAAAAGCATTCCTGTACATCTACCATGGAATGGCTTCCAAGGAAGAAATGGAGAGTTCCAGTACATCTACTAAGGAATGGCTTCCAAGAAATAAATGGAGAGTTCTGGAATAGTGAAGTCAAAGCCCGCATCTGAATGTTATTGAGATATTGCTAGTGATTTGAAGCAGAAGTGCATGCAAGACACCCTTCAAACATCACACAGCTTAAGAAATTCTGAACTGGAGAGTGGGGAAGCCTTTCTGCCAGTCGACGTCAGAGATTGTTAGATGGTTATAAGAAACGTGTCATTGAGGTTATTTCAGCCAAAGGGGGAATATTAGTTATTAGGGCACAGGGTGTCCTAACATTTTCCTCAGTAGGAATTGGCATCTTAGTTAATTTCCTTTGTTAAATAAGTGAATTTTGTTTCTTGTTTTCGCGTAAGTGATTCAATTACATCACCTTTATCAGCAGAAATAATTATAAAGGAGATTTAATACTGATATTTCTATATTCTTAATAAAGAATTAAATATTTATTTAATGGGGTGTCATTTTTTTGCACATGACTGTAAAAAATACTAGGCATTGCAGCTGGGGTCATTACTGCATCTCCCAATGAGACATACTGCATGCATTTACAGTTGCAATATGCATTACACTTTGCGCTAGTCCACAGCATTCACTCTGCTCTAATAAATGGTAGCAGAGGAGCTAGACAGAAATGACTCTGCATGCTTTCTAATTACATACCCTGCATGCATTTGGAAAGGTCCCGGAGATTGAAGACATAGTGGGATTTGGCAGGGGTGGGCAGCAGGTCCAGGCTCATGCGGTTGTAGATCTCCACAGCGGCGTCCACGACGTTGCTGGCCATCTGCTTCACTGCCAAGGGGAATTCCATCAGGAACTCGCTGAGGATGGTCTGGGAAGGGAAGCCGTGCATCAAAGGGGCAGTGTGCATTGCCACGGTCAGGTTTTATTACCTCTGAGGGGAATGTATCATCAAAAAAACATTTTTCCCTGAGGGAGGTGGACATTTACAGGATGGCTATAAAATTACCCAGAGCTTTATAGGTATTACAAAATATCAGACAAAATACGGACAAACGAATATGGGGATTTTAGGGTATAGGTGACGGACAAGATTTATAGGTGAAATACTGCTTTCAAGAAAACATGGTAATTTCACGGTAATGCAATGAATGGTAATAATGAAAGGTAATTTCCAAAGAATGATGATGCCTTCATGCCTTTGCTCTCCGTCCCGTTTTTATGCCTCTGTACTGAGAGTGAGTCTCTTATTGCAGACCTTTTGCAAAGTCGTATTGGAGGCTTATCTGAGGAATAGACACAGGCTTATCTGAGGAATAGACACAGGCTGCACCGCGGGCGACCAAATCCGCTGGCTGGTGTCCCTGAGTCCTGGCGGGTCATTTCGGTCGTCTCTCACAAGCCCTCAGTCGTGCTGATGCGGGGCCACATGGCCAGCCACCGAAGGCACCCCCCCGATTGTGACAATTGGTTTTCTATCACTCATCTGCATGTCAGGCTAATGATATCATGTCACCGTGTGGGTCAATCAAGCTTGTTGGAGTGGGTGGCCTGATTCTAGTTTGATCAGCTTCCATTGCTTACAATGAGAAGTACGAGATGGGGATGAGGGTGAGGGTGAGCTGATCTCAAGTTTTCTCATTGGGGGAAGCGGAGGAATCTTTCGAATAGTGCACCTCTGACTTGGTACTGTACTATCTTTTTTTGTGGGGGCGGCGGGAGTCAATCAGGGCACCATACAAGCTAGAAACACCAATGGCTCCAACAATGACCACCCCCCCTTTCCCCCCCAGAAAAAAAAAATTGGCCCTGGTGCTGCTGAGATGGGAGCTTCGGTACCTTGAAGATGAGCCTGAGGCTATGTTCTGACGCGGGGGGGAGGCACAGCATGCTGAAGTGGCGGGTAAAGCGGGGGCTCACTGGGTTACGCCCCCCACCAGGTGGAGCACAAGCTGCTGCGATAATCACATCCTGCGGGGAGGGGGGCAGAAGAGGCACCGCGAATTACAACCTCGTTATTTGGTCCTGTCAATAACGTAATAAAATACTTCATTCATTATATGTTCAGCTCAGGCCCAATTGCATTATGAGCTCAGTCAACAGTATATTCATTTAGTAATAATGAGTAATAGTTTCATAACTATTCATGAAACTACTCAGTAATAGTTTCATTTTTTAATTCATGTGTATAAAGCACAAAAGCACTATCAGTTACACGGGTCTCAGTTAAGGGTTTCCCGGATTTTTCAATAGCAGACTATGCATACCTATGATCTACCTGCTGCAGTGTGTTACGTGTTAGGTGTAGTACAGGGCTGTTTTCTGTGTTCCGAGTTTCATCATGGTCTTTGTGATCACAGTCATGAGCACAGTGCATATATCTTTTATGCTTCTTTTGTTTGGTGGTTGCCTTGTTTTGTGGTGGGAATGCAAATGTGTCTTAAACGGGAAAATGTCACTGATGAAACTTCAGAGATGACACTGAATTGCATATTCAAGAACGGGAAATATTACATCAAACATGAGCGCATTTTTTTCAAATTAATATCTGCACATACAAAAATATAGTCAGATAAGAAATTAGTCATCCACCAGTGGAAGAAACACTGAGGAAAATTGTAGCAATAATAATAATAATAATAATAATAATAATAGTAATCACCATTATCATGATTATTATTGTGATTATTATTATTATTAATCATCATCATCATCAGTAGAATGCATGAGCTGTTCAGCTTAGTCTTTAACCTGACATTAAGTCACAATGCAGCACTCAGAGGAGGTCACCCATACAGGTATAACAGGGATTTACTTGTATCTCCTTCCAGAAGAACTTCTCACGATCATAGAAGCCCTGGAAGTCCTGAACCTGCCGCAGCAGTTCGATGGGAGGCTGTGAGCCGTAGGTGTCCAGCTTTGGCATGTTGAGGTCATCCACAAATATGACCACCTTCTTATTGGTTGGAGCACCTTTGATGTCACAATTACATAGCCACTCAAGGGAGAGATCAAACAACACACACATTTCCATAGAAAACACTTTACACAGGCAGTAATATTCAGCCTGAATTATTAAATGCATATCATAGATCACAGAAATGCAGATGTCACTTCACTTTGCGGCGGTTCCACTAATTATATTTTGACTTTACATTGGTGTGATGACAATGCACATCCAGTAGTCAGCTTTGAATTTTGATCTGTTCCTAGTTGTCGTAACATTTTCTGCTAATGCTGGTCGATAGCAGCATCCAACCAGCTACGCTTCAAGTCTCTATAGTGATTGCAAGTGTAAACATCTCATGCTGTGTTTAACAATGTATCGTAGTGTTTTTTTTCTGTGCTTAACCAAATAAACTTGTATTAATTCTTTTTAATCATTGGTATTTAGTTAGCTACAGCATTTATTTAATTATTCAGTGACAGTAGTTATTTATTTATTTTTAATCATATTTATTTATCATATCATATTCATTTTCGACATGATATTTTCCACTCCATCGAAACATAACCCAAATGAAATTCAGGGAGAACCTAGATGTTTAAAGTTTAAAGTGTATATTGTTAAATGTGTATTTTCTAGTTTTCTTAATTATTTATTGTCCCTGTGCTGTCGTTCTTTGTTTGTTTTTATACTGTAATAACCTGGAGCCACGTCGTCTCGTCTCTCTATGTACCTGTACAGTGTATAGCAGAGATGACAATAAAGTTGACTTTGACTTTGACTTGACTTTAGAAGGTCCTCACCAAGCACATTCTTCCTCCTCTTCTCCAGCTTGGACTCAATAATTTCCTGTGTCCGTGCAGATGAGGTCTGGGCAGAGAAGCTGATGTAGACAGGGATGTAGCCTGCAGTTTCTTGGATGCTGTTCAGCCGGCCACGTGCAACCACAGACTGTAACAGGGAAGGTGATGATAGCGTGGGAAGGAATCTTCTCAAAGGTTGAATGAAAGCACACTGTACAGTAGTGGCCATAATTGTGGAAACAACTAGCATTTTTAGTGTTACACTTACTGCACAAATTACTACACAAATATTGGCGGTAATGTTTATAAACAATCAAAGAATATCATCTAAAATACATTGGATGATTGAACAAGTAACTGGAGCAAAAGTTGAATAAAGTTCTGCAGTCTCTAATAATTGGAAGTGTTTCCACAGTTTTGGCTACTAGCGTAGCTAATTCTAAAACGCAAAGTAGCCATTCAACTTTAACGGCAGGAAATCAAAACCTCTTAGAATTCAGACTAATTGTTACATATTAAGAGTTTATTGTTTTCTTTTTTTATTACTGAGTGGAATCAGAGACGCAGCTGGATCTCAAGGCCCTACCTTCCCCACGCCAGTGGTACCAGTAAACAGAACTGAGTGGCGCACTGACAGAAGCTTCTCCATGAGATACCCATAGCGTACTGTGTCCACGGTGGGCACCAGCATCTCAAAGAAAGGGGTCTTTCTGTCGTACTTAAAGGCGGGGATGATGGACTCCCACGGTTCCAGCCGCATGTGGACAGAGTCCATGTACACACTCCACAAGTCCCCTGTGCTGGGTAGCTGAAAAGGTAGCGGGACACAGTCAACGGGGCTGAACGCAGAATGCTGCTGGAAAGACTTCAAGGAAAATAAACTGACCACCAGCCCAGAAATCTGTGCTTGATGTGTGGAGTTAAAACGTACTGAATAAAATGAAATGGCTGTTCATCCTGCCACAGTGCTTAAACAACGTGAGGTAGTAACAATTTAGACGATCCGTGTCCATAATGTGTCTTTTGGTTCTGGGATGAAACCAGGGATACCCAAAGCACATCCGTATAAATATACCTAGAGCTAGGGGCCGAGCTCGAACCCACAGCCTTGGAGTGGTGAGGCCACAGTGCAACATGCTGGCCACCAAACATCACAACACAAACATGAGGGGAGGAAGCAAGCTTCTGTGCCTATAATCATAAGGTCACCGGTTCAAACCCAGCCTCAGCATGTCCGAGGGTCCTTGAGCAAGACCCTTAACCCCCAGCTCCCTGGGCACCACAACAGGTGGCTGCCATGTACAACCAGCTCACTCTCACTTGCAGAGAGCAATTTGGGGGAGGAGTAAAGAGAATTTTCCCACAGGGATCAATAAGGTATCACATTATTGTTGTTGTTATTATTCTTCATAAATGACTTCCACAATTAATGAGCACATTTAAGAGAGCAAGACAAACACATGTATCCGTAAATCCCACTACAACATATACACTCACCTAAAGGATTATTAGGAACACCGGTTCAATTTCTCATTAACGCAATTATCTAATCAACCAATCACATGGCAGTTGCTTCAATGCATTTAGGGGTGTGGTCCTGGTCAAGACAATCTCC
>JABFEA020000054.1:7107594-7117962 GCA_019775915.2 Cyphomyrus plagiostoma
AGGGGGTTCCCCTGCCTTGTCCCCCCCCCCTACTCCATGGATTGGCGATTCGAATCTGCATGATTTAAATTGTTTTTTTTACACTGAATAACATTCCCCTTCATGACTGCAAAGTTTCCCAGAGCCCAGTGGACATTTGTTAGCCAATAACGACGCTGACCTCGTTGGCGATGAAGAGGTGCTTCTGCAGCGAGGACCTGTGCTTCTTCATGTTCTTGGAGCGCACATTGGTCCTCCACACCCGGAAAGCCTTCCACTTGCGGAAGAGAAAGAAGGTGGGTATGCGCACCAGCTTCCGGTAGCAGCGCCATTCATATTCCCACCGATTCAGCGGCACAAACGCATCTTCCCCCTTATTCCAGCTCGTCACGCCTGCTGGGCTGATGGTGAAAAAGTCTGGACTCTTCTTTTTGACATATTCCACAACCCTGTCCAAAAGGCAGTGATTGATACGATAGCTGACACACTTTACACACAAAAGATTGCTGAATGGCCACATGAACCTAGTATTTCAACTCAATGGAATTAATCACAACAAAAAAAACATACGACGCATAATGAAAAAACCTATAGTAAATTTGGAATGAAACATTTCAAAATTGACCTTACTTGAGGTTGTACGGGTCATAATCGATGGAGGACTTGGGTACAGCTGGAACTAAATAGAGGACTCCCAGATGAGGGTTGTTGCGGATGGTCTGAATGATGTCAAGGGGTTCCTCAATTTTTGCACGGATCACCTCCTTTACTGATCTGAACTGCAGCGGGTGGGAGTGAGGAGGAGACGGCGTGTGGTACAGCGGCGAAGCTGAGGTGTCTGCATGGGACCGAAGCTTTTTGGGAGGGGATGGAAAGTAGCTCTTACTTTGGGACAGTTGACCCTGGAAACCATAGTAACATAAGTCAACATAACTCATGGGCTGCCTGCAGGACAGGTGACTTGGCGACAGTGACGGTGACACAGTGGCTAACCGGCTTCCGCGTCGCTAATCCCGAGAGTTTGGGAAGGTGCACTGAAGGCGATGACCTTTCTGTGGGTGCGGAATGCGTTCCCACCTCCGTATCATTTGAGCATGTTAGCTTCTTACGCTCCTGGTACGTCCTTAGAACAGGCTGAAACAAACCACACGTTACACTTTGCACGGCGAGAATGAGCCCCCAAAGCACGAAAACAAGTTTGGAGCCGGACAAAGGCTTGTAGGTACATACCAGCATCTCCAGCTCAACCGGATTCTCTCTTGCTCTCCTGTGCTCCAAGGCCTTAGTGGTGCCGGGAAAGAGAAGGGTCTCTGGGTTGCGATAGGGCCGTGGAGGTGCTACAGAAATTAGCCTAGCTAGAAGCAGGTCGGGATCAACCTGACCCGGCAGTACTGGCAGCCCCTGCTGTCGCTCCATTGCGCCACTGAACATTTAGATAATGATACAAATAAAAATTAAAACATGCATTTAGCTGCCTATTTACAGTACATAAGTCAGGGTTGCCAACTTCGGCCAGCTGGCAGGTGTGATATTTCGAAATTGAGTCGAGTCTGCACACAAGTTTACAAGTATGTAACAGTTTGTAAATAGTTTGTAAGGTTTGCAAACTACCCTAATAGTTTTAATGTAGATAATTTTAGGTTTGTAATGAAATAATGTAGAATTGCTTTAAGATTTATTGCGTGAGCATGAGAGTCTGAAAATGTGAGTGTTACCCAAATGAGTTGGCAACCCTGGCAAGGAGCTATTTAAAGGTATTTAATAGTAGCTACAGCAAGGAACTTTACTCGGCTTGTAGTAAGCTAATTCTGCTACTGTAGGAAAGTTTCCTCATTAATCAATTCATCCATCTACTAGATTAATCGGATGAACAGCATGCAATAGATATGCAGCAATGTGGCAGGAGTCAAGATAGCTGACTACCAGCAGAAAGTGAGTAAACTCCGCTTTATTTACACTGGCCAGGTACTGCAGCGATATATCACCCTCAACCCCACAAACTGTCATTAGATACAATATGTTAAGAGCACGTTCTAGTTCATGCCAGACACGTTCGGTGATTAAAAATAGATCAGCGAATCATAAATAAAAACTGAAATAATCAAATGTATGGTAAAATACAGAGTAGAAAATAAGTGAACAATACAGCTCATTACACAGATGGCACTCTTGACAGCTGGTTTACAGTGAAAACTAAAATAATATTTTACGAGTTACCCGGCACTGTGCCTTACGTGTTTTATTTATATTGTCTGTGGATCAAATATTTTAGTTAATTTTAACTATATTCTCCAACGACACGTTACTGCATGTCATCTGTTTCAATAATACTGATCTACGTGGATACTTGTGACTTCATACTTACAGGATATAAGACTTTATTCCACGACACTTATATAGGTTATATCTATTAATTATAATAGTATAATTGTCAGAAGATGCAACCAGTTAAGAGTCAGTACACCAGTAGTCCAGTACGGCAACGAAGTGAAACAAACCTGTATGTTTACAGTTACCTAGTAACGGCCGGCGATGCGGTCAAACTATAGGACGAGTATACTGATAAGTTTCCTTAATTGAACAAGACAAGGAGTTACTGAGTTATATTCTGTATTATGACCAAAACAGCAATGAAAAATAATCATATTATGAATAGAGGTAGAGAGGTTATTCGTTTATTTACAGATACGACTAAATTTCGAAATGTACATAGAAAGAAAGTTTAATTACCAAACCCCGCAATGTCAAGATTTACGTCTGGTCTGTTGCCCAAAGAAACACAACTCTTTTAAAAGTGCCGATATGTGGAATAAGTGTTATTCACAAATTGTGGAATTGTGAAAAAAGATCGGCTCTTAGATTATAACATGTAAGTAAGCTCACTAACTCAGCATGTCGTCGCACAACAGTGAGCAATCGTCCAGTTTTGGCCAGGTCTCTGCAGAGACCAAGCCTTTTAAATTAAGTTGTAATTGTAGTCATCTTTATGTTTTAGATTATATAATTCGCTTTATATGTAATCTGCATGAGGGCTACGCACGTTTAGGGTAAAATGCTCTGACTTGTGTATATATCCACGTAAAGTAATGCTAGATGAAGCACGCAGTGACCAGTATCCAAGGGCGAGGGAGGTGTGTGGAAATCAGGGCTATACAGACGCTATATAGAAATTCAGATCGGAAATGCCAAAGAACACAATATATCACCCAAGAGAGAATATAATGCGGAGTTCTTGTTCAAAACCTCGTATTAAGCCCACATTCTCTATCGGAGTACTATTTCCATCATGAATATGCCCCACGAAATTGCGTTGTTTGCCGCCTCTCCTTTAGGGGGCAGTAACCAGTTTTCACGTCACTTTTCGCTCACCGCTTACTCTCTTTAAAAGTCGCTGCTCTTTGTCAATCCGGAACAAAACCTGCTTTTGTTTACACACACTTGAATTCCATATTCGACATATTAAACGTTGTAGAGTAGCGATGGGAGGCTACGGCGTGATGGCTGACGACGAAACGATCGATTATTCGGTGCACGAAGCCTGGAACGAAGCAACTAATGTGTATCTCTTAGTGATCCTGGTTAGCATTGGTTTGCTGATGTACGCCAGAAAGTGAGTACCGGGGCGTCCATTTGGTTCTTGGCTGCAGATTTGCGTTTTGCACTGGCCGTTCAATTCCCAACGTCTACTCAGGGGCACCCCAGCCATTCCATGTATTTATTAAATTTCACGTTAAGCTCGATTATTTAATTAAGTTAGTATTTAAATGTCAGTGAGGTATTGATTAGACATAGGAGGTGTGGTGGTGGTCGAGTCAAGTCACCTCCTGTATCGGCCTCGCTCGTGTTTTGCAGAAATAAGAGGAAGATAATGCGGATTTTCACTTTGCCCCCAACCGTGGGTTCCACACCGGAGCCCAACTTTTACGACAGCCTGCAGAAAGTGCGCTTACGCCAGCAGTTAGAAATGTACTCCATTGGTGAGTAGACTGGCGGAGTCGGCTAAGTTCTACTTGACGATTATGACCCATGTGCACTCGTTTTAACTGAATATAACTATTAAACCAACGGTAATTTCAGTGCTTACAGAGACGCAATTACCTCCAACTGTTACTGTTCTTCATACTGTACAAAACACGCATTTTTAACGAACACTTCGCATGTATTCGTGTTAATATAGATGGGATTTAATGATTATTTAATTGTAACGAATCTCCACTATCTTTGTTTTGATTTATGCAGCCAGAAAGTACGACCAACAGCAGCAAAGTAAACCAGACAATGTTCAGGTGTCCATGGAGTGAAGACTTGACATCTCGGGGTGTTCAGGGCTGATTTCTGTATGAGGCATTATTTCATTCGAAGGCCGGTGGCACTAGAACTGCACTTCTTATGTCATATTTATTAGTCAGATTGACTGGTGATGGAGAAGTTTGATTGCCAAGTGTACGTACACAGCACACAAAAACCAGGAAATTGTACTGAGAAAGGAGTGAAAAATAAAAAAAATGCAAACTGGTAATTTTACAACGTGAGTCATTAAAGCACTGAGTGGATTTTTTTAATTACAAATATTACAGTAAAAAATAACATTTCATGGATCACAGAGATGGCGCCTGGAACTTGGCACATTTTATCCCGTTTCTAGATCAATTAAAGAGGCTGCTTTTCTTCTTTGCGATGCGACAATGCTGAGCTGGATGGGGAGAAAAGAATACTGGTTCAGAATCTTTTAGTTGTGGGCAGAAATCTATGAAGTTCTCCTTGTTTGATCCCTACTGTTCACAATAATAAAGTTTTCAGTCCTCTAATTATTCTTAGTTCTCCTGTTTGTTGACCGATACACAGACCTATCACACTCTTGAACTCTGGAAAATCTGTACACACACACACATATATATATATATATATATATATATATAAAAAAAAATAAATACGCAATCAATGCTAGGCCAAGGTGGGTAAATCTACAATAATCTAAACCGGATTAACTTTATATAGCAGGATAAATGACCTGTGAATGACCGTGCTAACGCCCTTCTCAGAGGGTCGTGGTACCTGCTGTGATACTGTTGATGCCTTTTGCTCGGCCTGAGTCAGACGCCTTTGGAGTCTGTTGATCTTCTCTTGATACTCTGCCATTTGTCTTTCATACTGTAATGACAGCAGACACGTGTAATGAAATCCCACTGCTGTGCTGTAGTCAGGGGCGTGGCTGGGATTTTAAGACATCCGGGGTTTATCCCAGAGACGTAAACTATCCGTGGGCTCTCAAGCAGAGTATGGTTGTTAAAGCATTTGAGCTAAACTAATCATCCAGGGCTCATTCGGATTCTATTGGGGCTTCCTTCTGCACCAGGCTCGTCATGCATCTGGTTATAGTCTATGCACATTTTCAGCAAAACACTTGTAGTCCCTGATGTCTTTAAATGGGTTTCCTCCTGTTGTGTAGACATGTGTTTTAAGTGAAATGGTGTGTGACCATGTGTGTCCTGTCTCCTCTTCGAGGTCCTTCCCTGCATCAGACCTGAGGGTGACTACAGGAACCCTCATGAACTAGTACGTGGTTAGAAGATGAAAAGACGGATAGAGCATTTTCTTATTGGGATAGAGTTCTTTTGTATTTTGTATTACATGACTCGTACTTCAAAAATACTTCAAGTACTTCAAAATCTGTGCAGTTAATTATCTATTTGTACTTGGCCTTGATTACTTTCATAGTTAATCAGATCTCATGATGTAATGGATACAGACAGCTGACGTCCTAAAGAGAGCTGGCTGAGGAATGGATATGGGTTTGTCATCTGGCCATACTTTACCTCCGCCATCTTTTCATGATCACCTTCCAGCTGGACCTCCAGGTCCTGCGAATGCTGCTTCTGTCGCACCAGCTCAGCTCTGCGGTCAATGTGCCAAGATATTCGGTAAGGTTGAGTTACTCCACGGTACATTACGCTGTGTTACGAACCCTCTGGTTTTTGACAGGGAGACCTCAGGTCAAGAAGTAGTTTGAAGAAACAGGATTTATGTTTCAAAACCACCAAGGTCCCATGTGGTCATGCCTCCCCTGAAAGGGTTAACACTTCACTCCTGCACACAGCACTGTGCAAAAGGAAATGTTTTAAACTTATTTTGAGCAGTAAAGACAATTTAATATGAGAAGATATGAAAAATTACAAGAAACTACAAAAACTAACAGGAATTTCCACCGTCCTGATAGTTGGGTAGCTAGACGAAAGTCACTTCAGTTCCCAAACCTTTCCTCAGGGGCACCTCAGCCATTCTGTGTATTTGGTACATTTGGTGATCTGGTAGTGAAATGTATGTATTGGGTTTTAAAAAGTCAATGAAGTACTGAGTGGCTGTTCAAAATGGGAGTAGTGGTTGAGTCAAAAAATACATGTTTGTTGAATGGTTACTGGGGTGACCTTTGACCTCAGGAGAGGTTTTGGAATGCTGAAGCTGACAGACATAATATGGTTTTACACCAACATGATCATCATTTGCAAATTATATTCTTAGACCGCCTACGACTTTTGCAGCCTAATGAAACATTCGCCATTTTATAAAGAAGCGTGGACAATCTTGCGTGCATGTAAACAAACCCCAAGAATGTCCACATCACATACGTATGAAAAGACGCAGCATACTTCAAGCTTCCCACTTTGTGCTCGAAGGCCCCGGTCAGCTTCTGCGCCTCCTCCTTCCAGCGCTTGCTGGTCCTCTGCTGCGCCACCAGCAGGCGGTTGAGGTCGGAGCAGGAGTTGCGGGCGCTCTCCTCCAGCTCGCGCACCCTGACCTCTAGCCCCTGCTCCTTCACGGAGAACTCATGGCGCATGGCCGACACCTACAGTGGAGGCAGAATGGCAGGTGGCTCCGGCCCTCTCTGGGTGTAACTGCGCGGCGTGGGGCCCCGGGCCCCCCCACGGGGACCTACCTGCTGCTTGGCCTTCCTCTGGGCTTGCACTGAAGTCTTGCGCAGCTCCTCCATCTCCCTGCGCAGCTGCTGGTTCTCCTGTTGCAGTTGCAGCCGCTCCTCGCTCACGCTGCTGCAGTTGTCCCGGGCCCCCGACAGCGCCACCTGCAGCCTGCGCACCTCCTCCTGAGAGCGGGACAGCTCTTCCTGATACCTGCGGGCGTGACAGGGGTCCTGCATGCCTAAGGATTCTAGCACATGAGTAGCTGCGTTCATGGAATTGCACGTCCCCCATTTCGGCAGGAGGCTGTCAGCTTTGCGGTCGCATTTGTGAGAAAGATGGGGGAGGATATTTTAAAGCATCCATCCATTCATCCATCCATCCATCCACCCATCCTCAAAGCACTCTTCCTGGTCAGGGTCATGTTGAACCCTGGAGTGCATCACAGGCAGAAGATGCTGCAAGGTGGGGTACATCCTGGATGGGATGCCATTTTGTTTATTCTTTTGTTAAAAATGGTTGGTTTTTGTTCTTAAAATATGGCAAAGACTGATCTGGCTGCTTTAGCTTAAGACTGCAGTACTGCAGAGACAAAGCTTTGTGACACCATTTGAGAATGTCACTCAATATTGCATTAAATGCAATGCTGGATTTTAAGCCATGCATATGTGCCGTAGCGCAAGCTTGATTCCCTCATGTGTCAGTGTGAAGATACCAGCACCTACTGATGTATTCATCAAGCATTAAGCCCAAACTGCCAAGTGTGGATGACCAGGTCGATCTGTTACTCACTCCATCTCCATCTTCTTCATCTTGTTCTGCATCGTCTGGAGCGTGATCTGCAGGTCGTCCTTCAGCCGCTCGGCACCTAGGCATCTCTCGTGCAGGGTGTCGATCTTCCTGTACTCTGGTTCACCTGCCTTTCCATCCCGGTACATCTGAGGGACGACATTTTAAAGTGCGTTGTAGGAGGTCCATAACCACAATGCTCAAACACCAGATCTGAAGTGGACATTCTAAAGAACACAAAAAATACTAAAGTATTAGCTACTAATTTTTAAAACCATAGTTTCAGCCACTAAAACTGGAAAAATTCCAGATACAGACACTCTCCGGTCCGTGTTACAATATTTCAACATTACGACGCGTGTGATTATTTAATGAATTACATGAGGTATTCAACACTATATTATAAAGTAGGCTCCTTGTTAAATATTTTGCCCAACTGTAGGCTAATGCAAGTGATCTAAGCATATTTCAGGTAGGCTAGGCCATGATGTTTGTTAGGTTAGGTGTGCTGTATTAATGCATTCTCGCCATACTATGATGGGGTTATGTTCCGATACACCTATCGTAACCTGGAGATGACCTGTACATGAAATCTGGATTTCTCTGATCCACAGAATTTCAGGAAAATGTACATTAGTAAAGTCTTACATGCCATATTCAGCATCTTAGTTTTTTTTTCCTGTTACATGTGTGTCTTCTGTAGGTATTTTAATATCTGTTTTAAATAAAGCCCTAAAGTATTGCACTACACAGCAAATGTAGTACCGGTACTTTTAATTTATAAATGCAAACATTCTGTACCAGCGTTTAACTGCAAAAAACACGATCTTGGTTTGTCTTCAGCCTTATTGTGTTGAATATGTCATGAATGTATCACATTGAATTATGAGTAGACTGCTTGGTTACATCCCTACTATGTGCAGGAATATGTTCTGTCTCCATCCAAGCCCAAAAACGCACGGCAAAATCACCTTTCCTAGTTCTTCCTCCACGGCCTCTCTCTCCCGCAGGCCTCTCTCTATCTGCGACTGCTTGTCTGCACATTCCTAAACGCAGAATACACGAGATCCATCGGCGGCCCATAATAATGAATCAGACGCTCCGCCAGCCTGCCATTGGGACTGTCCCATCGAAGGATCGTGGCTTAGCTACATCACCAAAAACAAGCAACGTTATGTAAGCTGTCCAACTGCAGACAAGAGAAAAGAAAAGAAAAAAAAAAAAAAAAAAACTTAACGACCTAGGAACACATTCATTGCAGCTGACCTCCATCTTAATGCCATGCGTAATGTAGGATTCAGTCTAAATAAGTGCAATTTCAGATTTTTCGTTTTGCAGAGAGGACAACACACCAGCTGAAGAGCCGACAGCTCCTCCAGCATCCTGTGCATCTGTACATTGCACTGCTTACGGACATTCTCAACCTGAAAAGCAGAAAATCAATCAACTAGCAAACGGTTTAAAATATCACACCACCAGTTCATTAAATATACAGTCCTAGTCAAATGTTTGAACACACCTCCCCATAGAAAGGTTTATTTATACTATTTTTTAGAATAATTATTAAGTCATTAAGACTATATAACAACATATATGGATTATGTATTGACCAAAAAAAAGTATTTAATTAATTTGTGGGGGGGGGGCAGCTCTGTAGGTTGGGACTCAGAAGGTTGTTGGTTCAAATCCCTGGTCGGCAGCATGATCCCACCATTGGGCCCTTGAGCAAGGCCCTTAACCCCAGTTGTCCCAGGGACTGGCTGACTCTACTGACTCCTCTACACCAGTTCCATGAGGTGGCCTCCTGGAATGCTTTTCCAGCTGTCCTGCAGGAGGTCCCACATATGCTGAGCTCCTCTTGCGCATCCAAACTTTTGACTGGCACTATATGTACAGCATTCAGCAGCTAAGGGAACTGAACCGGCACCCTGAATCTTTTTTTTTTCCCAGACTTTGGCTCATGTGTTACTTATGTTACCAAAGGTAAGGAATCCAACAGACTACACGTGTGGACTTGGACCATAAGGCACTTAATTTAAGGGCTATGTTTGCATGGGACGCCATCTTGGTCACCTGATCGCACACCCAGACGCTATTCCTGTCTAAGCAGTAACTCTGTTTTTTGGGAAAATATCAAGTAAATCATTCTTGATGCAGTATCTCCCCCTGATCCCAACAGAATCAGCGCCTGAAAACGACCTAGGGTGCTTCCTCGTCCAGTAAGCGAAACAAACTGGCCTCTTTTCTGGTTCGAGTGGCAGCATCTTGAATGAACTTCTTCAGAGCCTCCTTCATCTTCTCCAGCTCTTCCACCTTCTGCTTTTCTCTCAGAAATGCCTGAAATGTTTGAATTTTTACCATTAATTAAAATGTCCAAAGTGCATGACAAGCAAGAAAACGGTAAATTCTAACGTTGATTAAAACATAAAGGAATTTGGCTTCTCGTAGTAGAATCACCTTGTTAGGAATTATCACTGTATTTATTATTAAAAGGTCTAGCTGGTCACGCTGACCCGCTCATATGAAAGGAGCAGGTCTGACGCTCAGCGGGGTCACGATCACCCGCTCATATGAAAGGTGCAGGTCTGAGGCTCAGCGGGGTCACGCTGACCCGCTCATATGAAAGGTGCAGGTCTGAGGCTCAGCGGGGTCACGCTGACCCGCTCATATGAAAGGTGCAGGTCTG